>JASGAU010409581.1:4486-35654 GCA_030220045.1 Australoheros facetus | reverse complement strand
GAGTTAAGACTGAAATAATCGTTGACTAATCGACTAATCGATAACAAAAATGGCAGATTATTCGACTACCAAAATAATCTTTAGTTGCAGCCCTAATTCTTTTAAAAAATATTTATATTTTATGAACCATCTACAAGGATTACAATAACCGCGCAGACAAAGTTGTTTCAAAGGTGGCTCTATTAGGCTTAAAAGATACATTGATTCAATATCTGGATGCTGGACTGGACACTGGTGACAACAAGCAAATTTACTCAATTCAGCTTTAAGTTGTTTACTTTGCCACATAAAGCTGGGAGGTTAAACAGCATGGAGGAAGTTACCAGCAAAGTGCAGCAGTGTGGAAGTATTTCACATCTGAAGCACCAACACCAACAGATTTTCTTCATATGTTTGCTAAAGTTTTTTTTTTTTTACTAAACCTCAACCTGTGGTCATGTAAGTGGACACGAATGCAAAGCTCATATAACGAGGGCGGGGAGGCTTTCTCTGTCTCTCTTGCTGGCTCTCACTCTTGTTATGTCGAGTTTGGAAAGTTTTTATTACATTTTTACACTAACATGATGTGTTGTCAATTCAGCAACAATCCAGCTCCATTACACACTTGAGAGCGAGCGTGAGAGTGGGAAAAGGAAAAAAAAAAACTAGTGCAAGTGTAAGGTAGCACTATGAAGAAGCCTAACTGCTCTTATACTGAGCTGCCAAAAAAAAAAAAAGAAAGAAAGAAAAAAGACTACTGCAAATAAATGAATGGATAATGTGAAAACAATTTAGTAAATGCAGTTTCTTAGATGCATTTATTTTTCACCCAAGTTAGCAAAGCAATGTTTAGGCCAATCCCAATAATGTTTAATACATTAAAAAAAAAAAAAAAAAGAGGGATTCCCAGACTCATCCACACAGTTAGGAATACAGCTTAACTTAACACTGGTATTGGGCTGAAGCCATGTTAACAGTATCAAACTGCAACCGGAAAATTTTGGATCAGTGAATCCTTAATTTTAAGTATCATTTTTTCTCTTTTTTTCCTACCACACTGTACATTGAATGCTTCACTTTCATTTCACAAGCAAAGGGGAGTGCTGAGTAAGCAAGACTTCTTGCTCTTCCTGTTATAAATACCTGGAATGTTTGACCAGCGTTCCGGGTAACTTTATTGTTAAGTTTCACTTTTAAACTCCTACCATACCATACCAATGTTGTTATCTAAACTTTTAAAAGGCAGCTGTTTTTTTTGGCAAGCAAAAATATGCAAAGCAAACTGATTGCTTGTAAAAAATCAGCTTGCTTCTGCTAGCTCACTGGTTAAATATGTGAACCTTAATTTGGTAATAAATGGCAAATACAGAATATAGTTTAAATATTGCACATGCTCATATCAACATTACGTAATTATTATTTTCTGTTTTCAACTATGATATAATACATGATGGTACTTTCAGCTGCATCCTTATTTCCCAAAGGGGCACCACAGCAGAGGGACCTGCATGTTGATTTGGCACAGATCTTACACTGGATTCCATTCCTGACACGACCCTCTCATTTATCTGGGCTTGGGATCACCACTAAGAGTACAGTAACTTGTGACCTTTAAGGCTGGGTTTTGTGTCTCCTCCCCATCTTGAAATGGGGATCTTTCGCATGTGAGGTAAATGTATTAACCACTACACCACAATGACACAATGTACAACAAATAAAATGATATAATTCCATATTATGACATTAATTTTATCATAAACATTTTTAGGTATCGTTTAATTGTGTCTTATTGACATTTAAATAACTATCAAAAATTTGTAAACATTTTAGTGATCGTCATGAAGGAATGGTTGTAAAGGACTGCATTAGTTTTAGTGTACCTAACCTAATAATCAAAAGTGTGTGCAAAATCATACAGTGAGTACAGCAGATTTAAGTCTTCAGTGTTTTCACTTAAAGTGTGCCCTTTCTGTATGTGCACTGCTACATACAGTACATACAGGTGCATATGAATGTGAATGCGTCTGAAAAGGGGGCTGCATGCAGTGACTCACGCTGTAGACTGCAGCGACTCCAGGCTGTGTAGGGAAGATTCGTTCGTCCAGTGATGACTGAACCCGTGGGATTCTGGAAGGAACGTGTTAAGGGAACTTCTTCAAGCAACAGGAGAGTAAAACAAGCATCATGCTGGGTCAGAGACAGGTAAGATTCCTATCAGATTTTAAAAGAGGCATTGGTGAGTCCAAATATGGCTGATTAAACCACATAAAGAGACCTCATCTGTTGTGTTTAAGAGTAAGAAAACACAAATTCACTGAAAAATATTCTGCAGTTCTTTATTTTAATACAATACATTCAGATTATTAAGATACCGAGGACTTCCCTCAGACCCCATGTCCTGTGTGGCTCAATTTCAAGGACCCACCCCCCCAAACCATACAAACCCCGCCTAAAATGCCCCATCTCTGAGAGTACACTATGTACCTTCACCATTTTGCAAGAGTTAAAGGGAAAATCTGAAATGGATTTCTGGGCTACTTCAGGCTGGGGGGCAGACTGAGGACTGAAACAACTATTCAGCAGTACGGGAGAAAATACATTTAATATTACTTCTCTTCACCTTGTGGTATGTGAAGAAGAAGAGGTTAAACAAAAACTACAAGCCGCAAGAAAATCTATAACACTCAAGGGTTTAGTAAGCATTTGCAGAGAAACCCGAGTAGGTGATCACTTTCCTTAAAGCTTACGAAAGACAAAAAAAAAATAAAAAATCAAGACATCACTGAGATGTTAGTGGGGATAAAAGGGGGATGTGTAAAATCCAAACAGAATAGGGAAGTCCTGTGTTTAGTAACCTGCTCAGGCAGTTGTGTGTGACAGACAGGCTCACACAACTGCTGATCACATGATTTAAGGGAAACCAAACGTCTGGCTTTCTTCCTTTCACCCAAATCACGCCTCCCTTTGCCCTAAACCCTCTTCCTTACTCTTGATCTTGCCTGCAAGGCCCGTCATCTCTCTTGGACCCCTGCCAGCACCGCTACTCATAACCAGATAAGAGGGAGTGAAAAGAATTATTTAAAAAGAGCGCAGCGAATCAAAACACAGAAGCACAGCAGGAAGCATTATCTGTTTCATTACCGAGGAATTTTATATATATATATATATAAAAAACAACACCACCGCCCCTCCACCCTACCCTACACATGGTACACACAGACACAGATATTAGGAGTAATTAGAGGCTCAGTCCCATCATTATGATTTTACAGTCTAGGTGAAGAGGAGCACAAAAACTATGGGAAAGACAGTATTTAGTTGTCACCTTCTTTTTCCTGGTGCTTTGAGAACCAGACAGAAAACATTCTAATATAAGACGGATTTCTTCAACGATTCACAGACTACACATCATCATAAAAAAAAAGTTACATCCAAGAAATGCAGCACTCGAAAGTAGGTGAAAAACATGAACTATATACAGAATTGAAAGGTAAGTCATTTTAAGCAAACATGTCAAGCTTCTCCCATGAGAGGATTTTCTTTGTTTTATATCACCGCACACAGAAACTGAACATTTTCTGCTCATATTTTTAATGATATCACTCGGTGGCTCTAGGAAATGTAACTAAAATTTATCAATATTTTCTGAGTTGCAAAAGTAAGAAAAGTACTTCTTGACCCAGTTCTGGTAGGCGACAGACAGAGAACCCGACAGCAGCGGCGGCTATCAACGGTGCCACAACCTGATATGTCTGCACTACATGACCACTGGCTGGCAGGGGCAGCTGTGGAGAGTGTAAACAGTGGGTGGGGAGCTAGACACAGAGAGGTGAGAGCAGGGTTCAACATAATAGAACAGGTGCAAGTCCACCTGGAGATCAAAGGTTGCAGTCAACATGCTGAAACACGAGCGTATAAGATGAAATCGTGCAAGCGCCAAAACCCGAAGTTCCTCCAATGGCCCCTAAAAGCTTTCTCCAAAAATGAGTCAACCCCCAAAAACTCCATAAACACCACTCTTAAAATGTCCAATTTTACAGCATTAAAAAGTGTTTTTATAGACTATTTTAGCCCCTAAGGATAGTTTCCCCCTTCATAAAAACTGAGATTTAAACTTGGGGCGTGGTCATCTAATTGACAGTACTGCTGACACAGGCAGCTGTAGCAGATAGCCATCTGTGAGGCTGCATCTCCGTTAACTGGAGTCACAGAACCAAACCTCTCTGCCATGTTTGTGCTGTTGATGCTATGTGAAGCATTTTTAATGCTTTAATTGTCTGACTAACATAATGACTTATTGTCTAATACAGACCATCCAATACGTTTGTGCTTCAGTTCTGTATTTAAAATGTCTGTGTATTATTAGCCTGTTTTTTAGTAGCACCAATTAGAAGGTATGTGTGTCTTTACATTGTATGCACACAGTTCATGAATGTAGGATCACCAAGCTTGACAGTGTTGTTAGATATAGTAACCTAGGACTCCACAAAGCCATCTTTCTGGCTCCAGAAGACAAACATCAAAGTGTCTGCAGCCATCTTCTATGTACAGTCTAGGAAAAATGCCATTTCTGAATCTTCAATCAACTGCAGTTCAAGGATTCAGCTATTCCAACTGGAAGGAGATTTAAAAACAGCGATGATACGTTTCTTACAACACTACTAGCTTTTAGACTCACAGATTTCCAGTCAGTGCAAATATACGATTATCCAAGTATGAACACAGTGTAGAAAACAAGAGAAAAACAGACTTATGTGTGACTCAGGTGTGCAAATGCTTCACAGGTTTGACATTGTCAATTCACAACGCAAACTGTCAGTAAAAATATGCCAGCAGTGACAAAAGAAGGTTGGAAACATACGAGTCTGATGGACGGGACAATCTGGAAGCAGTTTTTAATTCCAAACCCTACTGGNGAGACAAATACACCTGGGAGGAAAAAAAAAACTAACCAAACACTGGCAGGTCTGAGCTTCTGACCACAACCACCAAATTATATGAATGACTCATTATTTAAATGGCTCACAGGCAGTGCAGATTTCTGTTGTCTCAGAAAGAAACAACCAAAAGTCTCAAGACATTTTGGTAACATGCTTTGAGCCAGTCAACCTTTATGCAATGTATACTTTTGTCTTTTAATTCTACTGTTCTTAACCCCATTACTGTGTCATTTTTTATTTTAATTAGGGTTACAGCAATTTTTGCAGTGTCTATATTTTTTGCTGTTTTTCAATGTCTTCTTCTTTTTCTGTTTTTAAATCAGCATATTATCTTCAACTGGTTTCTTGCTTTCCTTTTGCTTCTGGGAAAACATGATCCTATCTTTAGTTTGATTATTTTTAAGAGTTATGTTTTGAAGATATTTAAACGTTTGATTATTATACTCTGTTACGCTTATTTTGCCTCATTCTGCATCTGTAGCTAGAAAGGGTGGTTTCACACATTTGTAGTTTCCCTTTCATATTAAAAGTACATCCAGTTTATATCCATCTTAAACTGACCAGATATGGTTCTTTTTTAAGGTTCTTTAGCACTGAACTAATACTGTAGTGTTATATCCAGGTGATCAAGCAGGAAAACCAAACTGTCCTGAGATGAAACATCATTCATGTCAAGCTCTCCATGTGGGTGGTCCAGCAACCAGATGGATGTAGACACTTTGCAGTCCGGCTCTACTGCATACATCAGCCATAACCATATCAGTAGATGACTGCACTGATTAGTCATTAGTCTTTTTTTTTTTTTTAATCTGCATTAATTGTCAACTTAGGGAAGGGGGCCAAGCACAATGTCAACTTAATGGCTTACAGTTGAAAATGAGAGTGTCGGTGCGGCTGAAATATCACCTATAACGTCAAGCTGATCAGCATTACAGCAATTGTGAGAGATTCACATTTGACAGATGGAGAGATTCAAAGAAACTCATATTGGAAGATATATAATCCTAAACCCCCCTGAACCCCAAGGAGCAGTAGAGACACTAGAAGATAGCGACCACACTAACATTTGCATAAAAAGTCACTCATTCAGAAAAAAAGAAAAAAACATTTTCTGTGTAGTTGTTTTGTTAGGAGGTAGATTTGCGGTCTAAATCAAACAATACAATCTACTACTAATCTAATACACCTTTCCTGGGGAGATCCCAAAGTAGCTTCAAACACTCTTCCTTGTCCTCGACCCCTAGAGTGACCTATAAGCTTCATTTAGGAAGGAAAAGCTGAAGCGGCCCCTGCTTCATCATTAGCTTACTGGAAAGCCACTTAAGTGCGGAGTGTGTGAGAGGGAGAGAGGGGAAGACAGGAGGAGATACAGCTTTACACATAGGAACGCTGTGATTGAGAAGATGATACAGCTCAATAAACTAATCCTGAATAAATGCTATCCTAGAATAAATGAATGAATCAGAGCTATAAAGTTAACAACTTCAAGAAATTGCAAGAAGTACCCAAGAGAAAGGGTCAAGACGGGGTCTGAGTGGTAAAGATGTGAGAGGCGCGTTGACTATCATATCACGGAAATGTTGCGGTGCAAAAATCTCACATGACACGAGTGTGGCAAACAATTAGGACAGCCCTATAGGCTATCTGAATGATGCAGACTACCTGGAAATTTCAGAGTACTTCCTGTAACGTTTTAAAGTGGACGTACAGGAAGCGAGTGGAGATGACCCAGATGGTGCAGATACAAACCCTCCTCCCTGCTGGCATACTGGCCACACACACACACACGCATGCTGGATAAAAGCGAAGCTCACAAAGCTCTCCTCTCACTGCTGTTGCTGAGACTGCTCTTTCACTACAGTATGAACAATAGGTGGTAGGTTGGTGGATTCACTTGTAACAAACCAAATCTTAAGCAGCTACTGTTCTGTATTTCTATATCACAAACTGCATTTGTTTTTAATGATAACCAGGGCAGAAGAGAATGTATAACTATAGACTGTATACAAAAAAATGGACGTAGCTTTCAGTGTCTGAAAAGTGAAGCCAATTCAGAAGTGCCTTTTAAACCTGCATTCTTTCTGATGGCCAACAGGCTCTTCTGGTTTCAAAATAATGTAAATGAGTCTATGAGAAAACAGCAGTCGGTTGCCTTCACCTGTGACCTCAGTAAACATTTTCTCATTGAGTTTATGCTAGTCAGCTAGTTTCAAGTTTTATTCAACACAACATGATGTTCATTTTGTAACTTATGGTCCTCAAATGGAGGGTAAAGGAGGTTGTATGGCTTAAGGGCCATCTGCAGCAAGATAGTGACCAGAAGGAAGGAAAAGATGACTGAAATTCTGCATCCTGTAGCACAACTAGCAAAAGTCAGCAATGTAAAGAGGGCAGGTCCTGTGTTAAAACTTTCTCAACTTTAAGACGAGCAATTAAAGTACGATACTGCTCACTGACACATGAGAGGGTGGTTAATATATTTAAGGGTTATGTAAGCCTAGAATGACCTCTAGCAATCGAAACAAATGGATGCGTGACAAGCAAATCATATTATATGCTGATTGGGATTTAGGGTGGCACTACCATCAGACTGACAAGAGGCTGTTGTGTGCGTATTGCCTCGGTTTCTTAGTCAGTTCCACCCCTCATCCATCACTTCCTGTTTCAAAAGGACTTCAAGCTCAAGGCTTCAAGATGGGACCTTACTAACCAAAGGGTGACATGACTTCTAACAAAGTGCCTACAGGGAAATAATTCCATATCTATCACTGCATGCCTTTCTAAGATTTCCATTATGTAAGTTACGACTAACTAAAGATTTGAGAAGCTAAAAGTACTTAATCCTAATGATGACTTCTGAGGTTTGACAATTATAAAATGCCTGCAAAGAAAGGGTTTCACATATTTATTGGAGAGTCAGTCCTTCCATAAAATAAAACATAACTTAAAGCCTTAATAGATTTATTATTTTGGCTGTAAGCAACTGGGGCAATAGTCTTTGGCTAGGTTTCACCTCAGCTAATGTTGGTCAGTGAATTGAACCTCTCAACTGTATGTATGAACATAGTGCCCTTTGGGGCATTTTTAATGCAAATATATGACAAATAATATGGTCCACTATGTAGTTAATATACTAACAAAATTTCCAAGAGTGCCATATTTGTTACGGAGCACAAATTAAAATAGCTGGTATCTATGTGATACACCTCTGTAGCTTTACCTTGCAAACCAAGCTTACCAGTGTTAGCTGATAGCTAACACTGGTAAGCTTGGTAAGCTGATGGTCTCCCTGGCATCAGCCATTGGTTAGTGAAGTCAGTATCTTGGTGTTTAAAACTGAATGTGAAGACTGAGTGATGACAGTGCACACCAATATGGTACCGATTTGTCAATCACATAGGCAGGAGGCCCGCCCAAAATCATACTCTGCTTTAATTACATTTTAAAACTTTTGGAGAACCAGAATTGACAAAAAAAAATTCTTATGTTGTATTCAGTAAGTCTTAAGCAGCAACTGAGCACATAAACTTGTCAGTAACGTCTTTACTGTGGTCACAGATCAATTGAAGCAAAGGGCAATTTTCCCACAGATATGTATAAACAGTAGTTCTTTCTGAAACCACNCCCCCCCCCCCAATGGAAAAAATACAGGTTTAAAGCACTTCAGCACTGGCTTCACTTTTGAGAACCAGAAACTACATCCATCTTTTATACAGGGTGTATGAGCCTAAAATAAAATCTGCACAGGTTGAGTCTGTCATTGAAACTCCAAATAATGATTTAAAGCCCAAGAATTAGCCGTGTTTTTAGAGGAAAATAAGAATTTTCAACAATAAGTCTACACTCTATACAAGCAGAAAAGCAGCTCTCTAAAATGCTGCCAAGGTATAAACTACAGTCCTTGCTTACTGTTACCAAGTAACAATTTATTTGCAGCAATAGTTTCTGTGAAAGTTGAGAAAATATGAATTGGTATAATCTAATGTATGATGATGACTCATTCATATGAATCAATTTACAAGAAACACAGAGCAGTTGTCAGTAANGTTCTACCCAACAGTTCTCAAATACTCAATCTGCTTAGCATAAAATCAAAAGAATATGAAAACGACAATTTCCCAGAACTACCACCTCAAAAAAGCCTTATCAGCTTCACACAAATTAAGCAACTGTTTGGCTGTAGTACACCGAGTTCACACAATTTTAGGGCGAAGAATAAATTATTGCACCTACACAAACATCAAAATTATATTGGCAAAAGTAGTAGCACTACTTGCTGACAGGTGCACATGAATAACTTCATCACTGACCTTAGAGCATCATCGTGTGGGTGAGATGGCTCTCCAAACACAGTATTATAAGAACAGCTGAAAGCAGTGCGTCCATGATAAGAAAATGTCAGTTTTCCACTAATTACAGGATGTGTCTGAAATGCTTTCGCTAGAGTAAATACAGAAAAAATATATATATACACAGTGATGTGGAAATGTCACTTCAGATTATAACGCTGGGAGAGAGCTGACAAGACGTCTTCTTCAACAGGCCACTCCCTCTCTGCAAAGAACAGCCCCTGAATGCTGCCTCATAACAACTCAGCAGTTTATTTATAACATCCCACAGTGAGTGTGCTCATGAGAATATCTTCTCATGCAGGCTGCACACACCTGTCCTGAAATACAGGACTACTGTGCTGTGTGAACTACCAGCTGGGTACATACATTACATAGCTGCACAGCAGTTGAGTGTGACTGCATGCCTGGCCACATTAAGGGAGAAACATGGCACTCAAAGAATCCTTGGAAATCTATGGGAGGATTATGCAACAGCAAAGATGGTGACAGACGTACAACTCCCAGGGAGAAAAAAAGCTTGTAGGGGCAAAGTCCGCAAACCTTTTAAGCAGGTTTTTAATCAAATTATACTGCTGATTCGATATATAAAGAGGGGGGTCACTGAAACATCCATCCTCTGCACCACTAACTGCAGTAGTTCCCCAATGGTGTGCCTACAGTGTGAGGCAAGATCAGGTGTACCTTGGGATTCTGCATCAACCAAACATTATTACTGCAACTGCACAAAAACTAATGACTGAGACATTGGCACACATCAAAGGAGCAAAACGGATCGCTTCTTTGTGTGCAACAAATCACAGTTAACTAAAATTTAAGTATCATGTTCGGTCAACATGCTACAAATCTGCTATCAAAAAACTACATATAAAAAAACAAACAAACTCATATTTGTTTGGACATCACTGACTTACTGGGAAGGGAAGCACACTCTCTATAAACTATTTCAGCTGCACTACAGGATCATTCCTACCTCACACCCCAATACTGGTATTTATTTGTTTAAGCTGATTTAAATACGGCTTCAAAATAACTAATCAAATAAGTTCTTAGAGGCATTTAAAGACAGCAGCCAAGGGGTTTCTATGAGAATTTGATGTTTCATTTATTTTTAATATTTTAAAAAAATGCTGTCATCCTTTTGTCTATTTGAGGGCACAAACCATTAAGGATGAATTTTAAAGACTATTAAAGTTGTTAATAACAAAATGGAACAAGCCCAAAAGCTGTAGGGTTAGAGGGGGTGCCCAAGAAAAGAAGGGGCAAAAAAAAGAAAGAGGAGAAATCCTCAGTTTTCTCAGCTGGCTCAGCAGTGGGGTGAGGTGAGCTGAGGGGGGATGGAAGGAAATGAGGGAGGGCTGAGGCAGGCTGGGTGACCTGGGCCTTTGTTGGCAGATGGTGGGAAGCGCCACCTTGGCCTCTCTCTCTCTGAATGCTAAGCAGCAGTGCCATTGTCTGGCAAGCGCAGCAGCAGACGCATGCGCTTGGGGTCTCTCTGGCAACCACGAAGAGACAAACTGCCCCCCTCACCCCTCCATCACACGCATGTGCACCCACAGGACCCACGATGACACACAATAACATCCTCCAAGACGAAATTCCCACACACGAGGCCAGACAGAGAGTAACATGATCCCACTCTCCTGACCTAAGAGGTCACGACGGAGTGAGAGGTCAGACTAGCGGCAACACTCAGGAGGGTGTGTTTACATACAGACATGAAACTCAAACGCTGTATAGTCTGGTGCATTCACAGGACCATCACAGGAATCTGTCAAGTAACACAGAAGGCCCAGAAGAAAACTGGCCTAGTTCATTTTTCTGTTAACTTCACTAATTTGATGCAGATACAGTTTAATTTTACTGCTAACTCTCCTGCTACCACATACCTCATAATTTATCACACAAAGAACTTTCTAAATCTGATCAAATTCAATACAACAACACCGAAAAATGCAGACTCCAAAATAACTACCGAGGTGAACACCTCTTGAACCTACACTGTCAACAAATACAGACCCGCATTTATCAGCCAAAAATCGGAACCAGCATTTATTCGCGTCCTTGACTTTGTCTGTGCTGCTAAATAACATGAGTCAGTATGACTTTGACATGTATTTCATTAGAAAGTGTGTTTCCTTCCTGGGGGCTTTGAAGCTGCAACAAGTGTAAGATGATGATCTTTTTCTGATCCTAACCAAGTTGTTTAAATGGCCTAACTCTAAAAGAAGTGGTTTCTAATGATAATAAGATCTATATAAACCAACACAAGAGGCTTCAAAATCGTACTGTGTGGGACAAAAAGGGGGAACAACTAAACTAAAAATGGTATTAGTATTGGTCAAACTGTCAATTTAACCCCTGTATTGGTTCACAATTTCAGAATCAGTGCATGTCTATCAACAACAAAATAGGATTAAACGTCATAAAAGTAGGTTTTATTTGCTGTTGTGTATCATATATTCAAAAGCAGTGCGTTGTAAAATTGATATAACATTTGCATATGTACAGAGTTTTTCCTGGCTCATAACAAGCCTTTTGTGGGAGACTACGCAAGGATGCATGCATTTAAAGCAATTCATCTGTGTTACCCTAGTTAACAGAAATCTATGCCTTTCTGCTATTTTGATAGGCAAAAGTGTATTTCATGCTTCACTAAATTAAAATTCCACTTGGAATTGAAAACATGATTATTTCTCTTTTGAGGAGAGCCCAGAAACCTGTATTTAAACATTTTGGGAAATAATATACAGCTTATAGCACTTGTTCTCAAGTTGTTCACCACTTAAGAGCTGAAAAAAAAGTTCATGATCCACACAAAGCATTTTTAAAAATCAATTAATAACAAAAGAATAAGGAATAAAACTGAATTTCAGTGAAAATCATGGTCATCCTAACTCTATCCATCCATTTTCTGCACCTTATCTGGGTTAAGATCATGGGGGGAGGTAGTCTCCCTAACCCAGCCACTGCTGCCAGCTCTTCAGGGGGACACTGAAGTAATCTCTCCAGAGTGTCCCAAGTCTGGGCCTGGGTCTTGTAATTGGACAAACCCGAAACACATTCTCCTTGTCAGGTGCTAGATCCATCTCAACTGTCTCCATTCTATGTAAAGGAATAGTGGATCTACTCTACCTTACCATGGTGGTGGGGGTGTCTGTGTGCCCAAGTTGTCCCAGAAGCTTTGTTGTCATGGGCAATTTGGACCTGTTATGGTCTCCCGAGACAAACTTATCCTGGCTGAGGACCAGACTATGTGCAGTACAGAAAACCCCCCCTGAAGAAGAGCAAATCAAGGGAGCCAGTTACCTTGCTCAGGATACTGGGGCCCTGCCCAGCAGTTAGGCCTATGGAAGGGGCTTGGTGAACCCACCACATGAGCCATTGGGGTTCAGTTCAAGGTGGATGGCATTCGGGAGGGAGGCCCTTGCAGTCGGATCTCCAGCTGCCATAACTAGCTACAGAGATATTGTAAGCTTTTTTTGCTTTCTTTCCCATATTCTCATATTAATTCAACTCAGTTTAATTCCACATTTTAACCTCAGTCACGTGTGCTCCACCTGCAGTGGCTCTATTCCCCACGGTTTGAGAACTACTGGCTTATAGTGTTTTAGATTAAATTAAACAGAACAAGTTTCATGATATTATCTTCTGCTCCCAAATACTTTGTCAAACTGTAGTTAACTATATTCCATTAATGACGTTTAAGAGCTTGTAGCAAGAACAATCAGTCTTATAAAGTAACCAGCATTTATGTTATATGGGGATTCACGCTGTACAAAGACACAGACCTAGACACCTAGAATAGTCACAACAGATCACTCCAATGTCATACCATAAGCCAGGTTAAGCTAAGGTTTAATAATCATAATTTACAACTACACCCAAAGTAGGTTCCTTTTATGTAACTGTCTCTCTTAAACTTTCAAGTAGGTAAGTGAAGGTGGAGCGTTTCTGTACTCAGACAGTAGGTCCTTACCATGATGCAGCTGAAAGTAGGTTAAGCAAATGCAGCAGCAATTACAAAAACCCTGAGTGTCAAAAGAGGACACAGCACAACAGATAGAGAAACCATTACCTTTTGTGTTGTGTTTGGTTTACACATAGTCAAATAAAACACACACAGCAAAACAAAGAGAACTTTATACTACCACCTGCCAAAACCAGCAACTTGCTGCCCCTTACAGATGTCATAAACGCAGGGTGGCTGTAGTTGTGGGAAGCAGGAAATCAGGTTGAGACATCACACCCCTAAGCTAAGCCACAGCAGAATCTGTCAGATCACAAAAAGACACATCTTTCTGCCACTGGCAGCCAGGAGACATCAACTTAATCCTCTCTCACACACACTACTGACACAATACTGTAAATAAAACACAAGCTGACATAACCACTATGACTTCACTCCATCAAAATGAGGGTAGATTAATACTGGGCCATCCCTGAGTACACCAAAAGGGAAGTAAAAGCAGGAGGCCATAATAATAATTATAATAATATAGGCTTTGCGTATGTATAAAGTACATGTTGAATATTTAGAGACAGATTTCCAAGAGAACAAATGTCGAAATTGTAGTGAAGGAATTTTGAGGTTTCTAAACCAGACCTGATTGTAACCGTCAAGACGGTCATTAAAACTAGCGAGCATCTTCCTAACTGCTGTCATCCTGACAGCTCAGCCCTGCCAGGATGCACATAAAAACCTAATGTTAATTTGAAACTGGAAGCTGTGTGTATTTCCCACAAGCCGGGCCTAAATGTTAGGCAGTACCATTAGCTCCGTCACACATATTAAAGCCACAGGAAGCTGCACTGCTCTGCGACGCTGCATTCACGGACCTGGGCACTTGCTAGCATTAACTAGCTGGCACGGAACGTTGGGCTTCTGCACCTTGCTAGTCAACCAAAGCTGAACAAAGCCGGTAACCGGTGTTGAGAGACGTTGGTGGACATTTACTATACCTAATATTACCTCTTTGTTTACTATTATTTCATACTCCCACTTTTTTTGGATATGTCAGCGATATTTGATAATCAGTGGCGTAGCGTCAACTGCCCCCCAAATTAAACTCAGATCTCCGTTAGCTTTGACAACCGGCTTCATGAGCTAACTTTAGCACAGTTAGCTAGCTAATTGTCCCCTCCCCTCCCAGCTCCCTTCAAACGAAACCATCATCCCCACATCCAACCTTTGCTATCAATCACTAATTAAACATCTGTATGTGTTACTGTCACAAGGGAAAATTAAATACATTAAAACACAATCAATTTCTGCGTTACCCACGTCAAAGGATACTGAGGTGGCTGTACAGCGCCGGGCTGAGGAGCTGTTGGGGCTCCCGGCGGCAGAGAGGTCAGGGTAGCCCGCAGTTGGCTCGAAGAGGGGCCACTTCCAGGTCCGCTAACTGCGACAGCGGCGGGTTTGGGGACCACTTTCGGTGGCAAACTCATCGCAAAAAAATCAACAAATAAAAACAATACCTTAATAAATACTGATACAAATAACGCCTAGCCTGCATACATATAGCAAGCGTTGCGGATTCTTGAAGAAGGCCCCAAAATCCCTTTAACGAACTGGGATAACGAAGCTCGAACAGCAACACAAACGTCTTTTTTCATGGAAAGTCGCTGTTAGGATCAGCGGTGCTATTCATGGGGACGGTGGGAGGTTTAGCCTCCCTCGCCCGTCCGGAACCTCTGCGGATCCGGCTCGGTTCGTTTCTTTTAAACGAAAAAAACAATCGCCGCGATCTTCAACCTCCCTCGGCGATCTACCTTTTCTTCTCGGCAAGTGTGTTTTCTATCATTTTTTTCTCACATAGATGAGAGACTTCGCCAACATGGCGTTGCGGCCGCTTCCAGCAGTCCGGGCAGGACAGATGATTCGGCAATCCTCGGCCAGTTACGGAATCGCTCGGCTAATCCACTGACCCTCAATCAAAACACGAAAACAGCGTGGTTTACGCTCCCAAAATGTGTACGAAATCAGTGTTTGGCTATTTTAAAATTCAGTTTTAAATCCAGAATTAATAAAGGTGTCATTATGACTATGATTGTTTATCAATAAACGTTTCTCCTTTTAGTATTATGAAAATAAAAATAATGAGATTGCGCAGGTGTTTATTGTAATTTAAGTGTCTTGTATGGTCAAAAATAATCATATTACGTATTTAGCTTTTGAAGAAGTACCTGCGTTGTGCCCCAGTACTTGTGTGTTATCACTGCCATCTACTGTTCTTCCGACTGCTGCGCATCAAGGCGTTCCGCTTAGATCAGGGATGCCAACTTCGTTTATTTCATGAGCCACAGCCTAATGTGATCTCAAGTGGGCCAGGCCAGTAAAACCAATAAAAATATATGTTCCTGATTCCAGTGCAGGAGTTTGAAACATATGGATTGGAAGCTAAGAGCAGTTCAAACTGATGCATTTGCAAGGTGTGAAAATTGCAGTAAATTCATAACACCGTCCATCCATCTATTTATCTTTTTGTTTTTGTTTTTTGTTTTTTTTTGGGGGGGGTTGTTTTTTTAAATAAAATGACCTCGTGAAAGCAGTATTAGCACACATGATTGAAAAACAAAGAATATATATCTCCTACACAGTAAGGTTTGCATCACCACAAAATGATTAGTAGTATATTTTACTGAAAAATTGTAGTTAATGACTTCAGTGCCATTCTTTGAAAAGCTTAATTTGGAGGACAGCAATTCTAATGAGTACAATAGAATCGGAGGACTTAAGAAAAACTGATATGCAGTTGGGTAACAACAATGAAGGAGCCAGACAGAACAAAAAGTCAAAAGTCTCTGTTGCTTGTTTGCATCTAATCTTCACATGCATGTGATGAAAAATCATCCTTAAACAGATACAATACATGGTCTGAATGTGCAGAAGGTTTTGAACACGTCTGAGCTATTAATTTTTATTTTATGATCAGGCAATACATATTCATTTTAGTAATTCCTGCAGAAGACAGGAATATCAAAATCATATAAGCTGAATATTTAACAGTATTCCCCGAAAGCCCTCTTTCATCTGATCATTTCTTAATAACATTTAAATTTACAATAATGGATTACACATCAGTGGTGAATACATTTTATTATAGTAGAAGTCTTCCTGAAAGTGCTGTAAGTTAGTTTAAGGATTAAAAAACAGAAACAGCATTAGTGAAGGTTACAAATGATCTTCTTATGACTTCCGACAGTGGACTCACATCTATGCTTGCCCTGCTAGGCCTCACTGTAGTGTTTGATACGGTGGACCATAACATTTTATTTCAGAGGTTAGAACATGCCATAGGCATTAAAGGTACTGCGCTGCAGTGGTTTGAATCGTATTTATCTAATAGACTCCAATTTGTTCTTGTAAAATGGAGAGTCTTCTTCACACACAAAGGTTAATTATAGTTTATAGAGTTTATTATAGGGTTCCACAGGGTTACAAGAATACTTGCCAAGGATAGCATACATTTTCATTGCTATGCAGATGATACCCAGCTTTATCTATCCGTGAAGCCAGACAACACACGCATATTAAACTACAGGAATATATCAAAGGCATAAAGGCCTGGATTACCCCTAATTTCCTGCTTCTAAATTTGGATAAAACTGAAGTTGTTGTACTTGGCCCTACAAATGTTAGAAACATCTGTCTAGCTTACTCTGGATGGCAATTCTTAAAGCCCTCATAGTCCCATATCACCCCCAACAGAACCCTTCGTTCTCAGACCGTTAGCTTACTTGTGGTTCCTCGTGGTATTTAAAAGTAGAACGGGAGGCAAACCCTTCAGCTTTCAGGCCCCTCTTCTGTGGAAGCAGCTCCCTAAGATTACGCTTAAAACTTCAGGTGACCCTGAACCCTCTCTTAGTTATAATGCAATAGGCCTAGGCTGCTTGGGGGCGGGCTGTGTGCAGATGGCTGCACCTCCCTGAGCATGGTTCTGCTAAAGATTTCTTCCTGTTAAAAAAAGAGCTTTAGGGGGCTGTTTGATTGTTGGGTCTTTACCTTACAATATAAAGCGCCTCGAGGCAAATGTCGTTGTGATTTGGTGCTATATAAATAAAAATGAAAATATCGTATTACACTCAAACCAGGCAAATGCAGAAGATGACAGAAAGCCAAATTATACTTTTATATTTTATGTATACAGAAGCTGACAAAAGTGATAGAGAATGCAGAAGAACCTCACTTTATTATATTCCAGTCTATGAATTTGGTAATTATCAGCTGGCGCCCAACTTGTTTTCTTTTCATAGGGATTTGATGGTGAAAATTTGGGTTAAAAATAATTGTTAAGGGCGCCTGGGTGGCTTAGTGGTTCAGCCGGCGACCACATACAAAACAAACCTTTTTTTTTTTAAAGGTGCCGGAATGCAGGAGACTGACGCTCAATTACTCCCAGGGACAACACCAGACCCCTTGATGTTCAAACCGAAGTGGAATCTGAGCCCCGGTCACTATTCATCAGTTCAGATGCTTGCTTTTGTGTAAACGGGATGCTTGAATCAAACAGAACAATTCAAAATTTTCTAGATTGGTTTTAATGTACAAAATAATTTGTGACAAACTGTATCAACAGGTATGGCACATTTTGGCATATCTTAAGATCTGAATGACACACTGACCAGACTACACATATTTTTGGAATATTAAGTGTTAAAAGGCAAACACTTGCATCAATAAACAGAATTTTTGCCTCTTAACAGCTTTAAAACTGTCAAAGTGAACTGGATTGTCCTTTTTTTCTCTCAAGCTAAAAATCTTACAATTCCTGGTTCACTTGTACTAAAAAAAACCCAAAAAACCTTAAATATAAAATTCAATAAAAGCAGCAGATTAAAAGCACAGTGGACAGTAACAAAAATTCCCATTCCCATTGCTTATTTTACATGGAAAATAAAAAGTTAAGAGTGGTTCCTCCATCGTTGTAACCAGCCATTGGGTTTCCAGTGTTCAAAACAAACAAGAAAAACATTTTTAGCTACACTAAATCTCAGAGTTTGGGGAATGCAGTTTGCTAAGTCACTCTTTGCATAGAAGTTCTGAAGTCTGCAATCCTTCCAACACAGCAGGCACATTTTGTCCCGATAAAGCGCCTGATAAGCAATAAGTGGCAAGGCAGAACTTCTGGTGATTCCTGGATCCTTGTCTGAAGAGGCTTTGCCGGTATCTTANCCCCCGCCCAGTGTCAGTTTCACTTCCGATAAGTTGTGCTGTGAGCAACGAGACATCACCAAAGCTCACACTTGTGTTTTGGGTTCATGGGAGTGTCTGCTTTACATCCAAAGTGCTTCGAGAATTCATGTGAATTTGAGACCGTGCCGATGACCCTGAATCTTGGAGGACTGTGAGGATCTGTCATAACGCCCTCATGTGAGCTCTCGGGCGTCCTGACAGAGCACCATACCTGTAAGAGGAACAAAGGAGACAAATCAAGCAGTTATTTTTCCACCTAGCCCTTCAGATTTATTCAGGATTTTCTTTGAATAGAGATTCCAGAGACTGGCTTTTTAAAAAATAAAATTCTCTTTTGTTGTTTCAACAGTGCTCTAAACAAAAAATAAAAATAAAAATGAAGGGAACACTTGACAATCAGAGAATAACACCAGTTAGGTTAAACTTCACAGATATTCTGTCCAATTGGGAAGTGAAAACCACTGTGAATCAATTTCATCTGCTTTGGTGCAAATTATAGTGACGGCAGGTGGACTAGAGGTAACAGGTCAAGCCCCCAGATGGGAATGTTTTGCAGGTGGTGGCTGCAGACCATTGCTCTCTCTCCTAATCTGTGTTGACTGATTTTTCCTCTAGTTTTGCTTTTTGATAGTATCCTTGTCTCTACTGGTAGCATAAGACTGTACCCTGCAGCCCATTCAGGTTGCTCAGGTAGTTCAGGCCCCTCCAGGATATCACTTCCTTACAAGGAAGTTGTCTCAAGGAGGTTTGCCATGTCCCCCAGCACACTTATGAGATAAAGAGATCCCAGGAGATAGGCAGTTATGAAGAGAGCTGGACAGGATCATAGAAGGATACCAACCCTTCAGTAGGACCAGCACCCACTCCTTTGCACAGCACAGCCAGAGCCTCCAGCAGGCTACTCATGCATATTTTTGACCAAACTGTCAAAAAGACTCCATGAGGGTAGCAATAGGGTCTGCCATCCTTTTAACAGGATCCTTGCTCCCAGACCAGCAGTGTGCAACTCTATAGGCATTAAGAGAATACCAGAACTTGTGGATCCATCACTGGTGACTTGTTCTTGTCACAGATGAGAGCCAGCTCAAAATGAGCACAATTGGCAGATGTGAAAGTCTTGAGATGCTCTGGCAAAGGTTATTCTGCATGCAAAATTGTTCAACATGAGCCGTTTGTGCAACTTTCCAGGGATATACCTCCCAAGACCACCACTAACCAAAAACCTGATCTCCATGTGGTAGCCAGCAGTACTCTGACTGAGGATGAAATCCTTAGACCAACTGTAAAACCTTATGCTGTGAAGTGGACCCTGGGTATCTCCTGTTACAGAACAATGCCCAGCCTCATGTGGCCAGAGTGTGCAGGCAGTTCCAGATGACAAAGGCACTGAAGCTACTGTCACGTTCTCCATACCTGAACCCAGCTGAGAACCTCAGATGTAAATGTGCATCTGAGACCAAGTAGCACCACAGTAGGTCACCGACACCCTGATCCAATCTAGCAGTCGATGCCCCAGGACACCAACTTGAGTATGTACAGACGTTTTCACAAGGCACGTGGGTGCCATACACTCACTGAGTCTGATCTGCCTCCCACTTCAATTTTGAACAGATTTTTCCTGTGATTTTGAGTTCAGCCCTCAAAGGATTGAGGATACTGCTCTCAATCTATACTATAAAAATGGATTTGGCAGCAGTGTTTTAGCTTCAATGTCAGACACTACAAAGCTCACGTTAATCTTAAGTTCTCTTCCTGTGCTCATGTTTTTGCAGCTTGCTTAGAGCCAATCACTCTGCTATGAAATAAGCAAGTGTGGCAAACTTGAAGTCTCCAGCATACACACGATGAGAATCAAGCTAAGTAAGAGAAGAAGCAGAGATCATACACAAATTGTTGTTCTGAGCAGAACAACAATTAAGGCAACAAGTTAGGAAAGGTGGCCTGTTCTGAGCAGAACAACAATTTAGCTGAAAAATACATCTGGCGGTGAGCTTTAAAGACCTTAAAGCAGAAGCAGCATTATTTGGTAGCGCGATGATCAAAAGATACAAACCTGGGCAAACCCTACAAAAAACAGCTGATGGTTTGTCATTCCCAGCGCTGGCAGCACAGCCTCTTCACCATTCTTTTTAATCCAGTTCACATAAGCCTTCAAAGCAACAAATCACTGTTATTCTCACATGCATTCATCGTTTCTGTTCACATAGAAATGTGCATCACTATACAGAGCAAATGAAACAGAAGCTCAGCTCTAGTGCCTCTATATACTTAGAGGGCATCGCTTTTGCTTCCACATCGTTTTGGTCATCTGCCTCACAGCTTATGACCTTTCATTACATGGAAAGAATGTGTGCATGTGAAGTAGTAACTAGAGGCTGACAAGGCCACTCATAACCACCTGTTGCATTTCCAGCCTTCACTGTAAACTAGACAACCTACTTTTTCCAATACAGATTAATGGATATGACCCACAGCAGCCCTGACAAATAAATTGCTGCAGGGGATTAAGTGTGATAGTCTAACCTTGTAAACATGCAATGTGTAAAAACTTCTTGTTATAATCCAAATACTGTATTGCAGCAGCACTATTTGCCTACATTGCTCACAGAAAGCCATTTTCTCCACATTTAAATATTTCGAGAGATTTCAAGGCGCGCTGTGCTCCCTGACAGACCTTGTAAGCAGCCTTGAGTCCACCGTTGTCGGCGATGTTTTCTCCCAGGGTGTGTCGTCCATTCAGACGCTCTTGGTTGATGCTGTAATTGCCGTATTGCTCCACCATGCACTGGGTCTGCTTCTTGAAGGCCTCCACAGAAGAGTTCTTCCACCAAGGGCGCAGGTTTCCGTCTTTATCGTACTCCCTCCCTTTGAATACAAATTACCATGCTTATTTAATTTTTCTTTAATAGTTTAGAATAGGTCAATTTCTCTGTGAAATATGAATTGTTTAATTTGTTTTTACCTTGGTCATCAAAAGCATGAGTCAGTTCATGGCCCATCACAACTCCAATTCCACCAAAACTGAGTGCTCTGTGTAACCAAAGAAAATTTTGCATGTGTACAGACTGCACGTTTGTTAAACAGTTAACTCTTAGGTTTAAGTCATCATAGGTGATAACCCTAACCCTATTGGAGAAAGGCAAAATTGACTTGGGTAAAAATGTAGGTAGTTTTTGATGTCTTTAATTTAAAATGATTTTTGTTCTGATTGTAAGATCTGGGAGAACAACTACACCCTCTGATTGCCTGTGGCTAGAGCTGGCACAAATGACTGAATAAACCTCTGAGGTTTAAATAACCTAAATGCTCGTGCTAAGACCAAGACAAAGAGTGACACCACCCATTTGTATTTCAAGCTAAAGCCAGCAGCCAGTTAGCTGAAGTGAGTGCAAAAGACTGAAAACAAGGGGAAACAGCTGGCTGAACTGTGCCCCACAAAAACATTAACACATTCAGCTGTAAAACTAACAGAAGCCAACATTAGTTTTTTTTTTTCCTTTGAATTTCTCTTCACATTTCTAGTCTTTGTTATCCAGCTATACTACATTGAAAGTGCACTACAAGAATCTCTTTAGTTGGAAAAAAATGCATTTCCTGCTGATAATGATTTTCAGTGGGCTATGATTTTCAGCTGTGTTTAATGCTGCTCTTATGTTTTAGTGGAACAGCGATTATCACAGTTGCCTCAAAGCAAGATGGGTCTTTGTGTGAGTCCCCTGAATTACCAGGTACTCAGGCTTCCTCCCAGAGTCCAAAGACATGTTAGGCTATATGGAAATTCTAGATTGGCATAGAATAAAGCACAATCTGAATGTATGGGTAAATGTGGCTTGTAGTATCAGTGGTTTCGAGTGGTCAGTAAGACTAGAAAAGTGCTCTATAAATACTAGTACAGTAAATGTTTGCCAGCTACATATAAATGCCGTTCACAGCAGAATTAAGTTAGTCTTAATTATTTTATTTAGCAAACTCAAAAATACAACACGGAGAACATACTTAGGCCAGGAGCGACCGTAGAATGGAACTTGAAGGATTCCTGCAGGCAGAACCATCTCATTTTTTGTTGGATTGTAATAGGCATTTACTGTTGGAGGGGTCATGCTCCACCTGCAAAACAAGGCATACGAAGCCACCTCATGAGCTCTGCATCAAGTTCACTGTGCCACACAGACTCCAGATCAGTTTGCAAGTCACGGGGACCTGAATCTAACCCCTTCTCCGTGGCCTGATTAGAGATGAGGATTGGTTCAGCTGAGAGAAACTTGTTGCTTGAGAATAATCGTGGATGGCAGCAATATTGTGCTGAGTCAGTACAATGGAAAAGTTCCCACTGGAACAAGCTACCTCCTCTGTGGCAAGATGGGTGGCAGGGAAGAGGGTTAAAACTGAGGAACTCACTGGTTTCGGTTGGGAGGTTTCCTCAGCTGGTCTGCAGTCACTCTGGCTGAGAAGTTGTAGTACTGCATGACATTCTGGAAGTACAGGTTCGACACCACGGAGAACTAAAAGAGGAATCAAAAGTAACAGAAAATAAGGTTCAGCATTTTATGGAGGCAAAGAGCCTATGATCAAGGCAACAAGTTAGGAAAGGTAATCCACTTCTGCATTTACCTACATCATTGAACACTTTGTCCAGCTTTGTGGGGTTCATGATAAATTCAGGATACCCAACCATGTTGTATATTGCATCTGCCTGAAAGACGACAATTTGTAAGAGACATTTTCACAGCAGATGGCAGTGCTGCATCTCAGATGTCATCATAAAGTATGAGTGGGACGTCTTCCCATGAAAATGGCCCACCTTTTCTTTAGCTGCCTTTTTTGTTTCCGTGTCCATCCAGCTCACATACTTCAGTCCATCCTCAAATGCCTGTTTAATATCTGTAACCATATCCTCAGCCTGAAACACAGGAAGACAAAGTTGAGTCAAATGTCACATCATTCACAGCAGTGAGGGAAGAACCATAAAACACTTACAATGGCTTTGCTGTCCTCAGCAAAGGTGGCTTTGACAAACATGGCTCCAAGAGCAAAACCCAAGGCGCTGTCTGTGTCGCTGACACACAGCTTCCAGCGTGGAATGCAGCTCTGCAAAACAACAAAGACAAATGAAAGAAAAAGATGCATTTTCACTCTGTTAGGTGTTACTGCCTCCTGTATTCACAAGAACTAACCATCTTGCTACCTCTAATCTAGTATATGCTATTATCATCATCATCAGGTGAAAAGGACAAAGAGGTGTAGGCAAAAAGGAAAGGAGAGTTCAGAGCAAGAAAAGCTGTTTTAAAAAAAAAAAAAAAAACTCAGGCATGCAGATGGACAATGAGACATGGAACAGAAAAAACTAAGATGTGCACAGAAAGAGTTGGTTTGTTATTCCAGCTTGACCCCAGTGGTAAATGAGGCTGAGTGAACAGGATCTTCCTCAGATAAGGGATGAAGTCACTGGAGCCTTCAGTCAAGTAGGGAGGAAGTACAACTTTCTGAAGGATCAGCTCAATCCACACATGCATTCCTGTTAACGTCCTCATCTGTGTGTCTAAAAGTCATCCCCAGTTTAGAGTCTAGGAGAGTTTTTCACAAGGGAAAACTGCAGATTTTTATTATTGCGTCTGCATTTTATGAGACGAAAACTTTATACATATTCACAGTTAGGATTTTTTCTTCCTTCCAGACACAGCAGCATACAACATACAGCTGCCCCAGTTCTGCAACTTGTAGCATCAAAAGCACCTTATACACCGAACACTTATGTAATCCCCTCTTTGCACTCCCATGTGTTTATATGCCTTTAACCTTTGTCTTGTCTCTTGTAGTTTGGTGGATGTCTCTTCCGCTCATGTTTGTCCTCCCCACTGCTGCCAAATGCTCACATATAGGGAGTTGGTTCTAGGGTCTTTTTAACCTTACAGTATAAACTGCCATTTGATTACTGTTGTACTTGTTTTTCTCCCCTTTATTTTACTACAGAAGAGGATGGAAGCTATCCCTGCTGAAGTGGCACTACATAAACGAAAATCGAAACTGAAAGAAAACATCTGGCTAAGATTTAAAGATTACATTACGGCTTCTTCAGCCCCAGTGAAGTTGAAGAAGCCGGGTTGTTTACTTCTCTGCTGGAGTTTTCCACTTATCTAAGTTCAGTTAAAAAACCCTCTTTGTCATACAAAAACAAGGGGTCGAGTGAAAAGCTCTAGAGTGCCATCTGTTTGGCTTTGGGCCACATCCTCTGCCAGAGTAGCTTCTAAAAATGTCTGCTTTTATAAATTTCCCAGTGACTCTGCTTGTTTCTTGTTAGCTGGCATCAATTCAAACATTTGTTTAAGCAGTAAGGGATTGATGAAACACACTTAGAAATCTGTAAACAGTTCAAACGTGATATATATATATTTATTTTAATCTGGCAGCAGGTCAAACATGTACAGTATGTTCCAGTTTTCCCCAACTATCTTCCTTAGTGTCATGCTGGGTTACAGCTGCATGCAAACAATCCTGAAGTGAAATCTGTGGTTGAATTTCATATCAGTAAAGAAAACAGAAGTACAGCTTTCAGAGGGGGCTAAAAGCTTCAAAGATTTGGGGTAAAGTCAGCAAACTTTGAAGTGTTTTATATCAGATTTAACTGATGATTCAGTGACCACTGAAATTAATTTAGATTATGTCAAAATAAGGATCCAAACAAGTGCCCAGATGTGTTTCCAAATTACCATCAAGGGGCGAGAAGATTAGGACGTTGATTATAGTGACTTTGAAAGGCCTAAAACTTCATTCCGTACCTTCTTGGTTCCATACATGACCTCAAGGAATCGCTGCTCTGCATCCTGGAACCGTTGGTCCAAAATGGAAGCCATCTTTCTCACCACTTTCATCATCATGTAGTTGTTGAGAAGGCTGCAAAATAAAGAATCTGTATATATAGTCTCATATATACCCCATGCTTACTGCTGTAGCTTTCAGTAGGAGAGGATTTGAGGAGATGTAAACAGTGTATATTCATATGTCTGTTTAATTTAAGGGGCAATTCACATTAATAAACCCAAGTGCTTGGGTCTACCATGTAAATGTGCAAGATTTATCTTAGCCGGTTGATCTTCTCTGCTCCATTTTATTTATTTTACGGCATAATCATAAATCTGAGCAAACATATTTAAAAGCTGTGCTTACATAAAACCTGTGTTTGACACATTAAGAGAAAAATGATTAAGCATTTCTTCACATCTCACCTTTTATTTGTTTTAGTTACGAGTTCAGAAACTTTCTGGAGGTATTCTTTGGCATAAACCACCACTGGCTCCGACTCGTCAAGTGACACAGGAGCAAACACTTCTCTGAGGTACGGCATCCAGTCCACTGCTGGAGCCAGAGTCTGAAAAAAACAAAACAAGTGATTGAAACATAATGAGGAGAGTCTGGACCTCGTTTTAGTCCTCCAACTTAAAGATTTATATTTATGTTCACATTTTCACAACAGTACAACTGGCAGGATTTGAAGGAACTAGTTTAAGCACTGCATATATTTGTCCTTCCCTAAGCTGACTGCAAAGCACGTCTAACATACCAAAGGCATGTTTTATTCCTTAGCTGTGTAACTATAACTTAAACAGATGTGTGCAAAGTGTTTACTTTATTCTATTCTATATACTCATATTACTACACAATGGGAGAGCACCTGTAATTTCATTATATGTGAGGTATAATGACTGAAAGCTATTCTATTCTATCCTATTCACTTACCCTAACCTCTGCAATCAGCAGTCAGACAAAAGTTTTATCTCAGTAAAAAAACAAACCTAAAAAATCCAGCATTTCCTCATCTAATAGGGAGAATGTTCCCAAAAAAAATGCAGTCCTGACCTCAACCACACTGAACACTTGTTGGATCAGCTTGGACATGCCAGAGTGACCAACACAACCACATTGGCTGACTTGCAACAAATGCCGGTTGAAGGACGGGATGCTATCCGACAGCAGTGTGCGACCAAGCTGGTGACCAGCATGAGGAGGAGGTGCCAGGCTGTTGTGGCTGTGTATGGTTCTTCCACATGCTGATGAGACCGCCTTTTGTTAAATTGTAAAATTGCCAGTATGTCTCATTTCTCTAGACTTCAATCATCCAATACAACAAACAACACAAAACCAGAATCATTAGCAGAACAAGCTGTGGGGGCGTAACCTACATACTCACCTCTGCTGCGCAACCCACAAATGCATTTTCCTTAAAAACGCGGCACTATTTAAGGGGAAAGAAACAGGCTTTCCAACGGTGAGAGATTTACTGGCATAAAGCATTGTTACAAAGAAATAATTGACCAAACACAAATTTCCTTACTTTTTGTGCCAAGTTTAGATTAAAAAAAAAAAAAGCCTAATTACATAGGAATATAGAAAAAGCAGTGAACCTTATTCCTTATATATAAGAAATACATATCTCTGCTAACAATCTACATCTTGGAACGATGCTCATTAGAAAAAGACACACTCTTGGTATCTGCCCACCGAGGTCCACAGGAGCTTTTAGAAGGATGTGATGCCATTTTCCAAAGGAAGAAATTGGTCAGCAGGCAGTGTTTTTCAAAGTACTGATTGTTTATCTCAAACATATCCCGGTCTGGAGCAGTTTAGTTCTGCAGTAAGAACTGAGACAGCTTTGGAAACACATGTTTAACGTTAAGTTAGAAGAACAGGAATCTGAGACACTCACTGCCAGCTCCCTGGCCTCCATCTTATGGTAAATGAGCTCCTCATCTCTTCTCTCCTCCTGAGGGACTGTGATGTTGGCCAGGGTGGTTTCAAAGTCCACAATTTCTTCCATCATGGTTCGAGAAGTCTCGTGCGAGCCACCCAGAAGAACCCCCAACTCAACCAGGAAGTTGAGGTACGCTGTCAGATACTATAAAGAAAGGCAGCAGTAGGGTGGGGCTGGTTACGGAAAAAATGTCTGAATGTGTTATAAACTTAAATCAGGACACTAATCCTAAACTATGCAACCACATGCTACTATCCAGAGTTTATCCCCTGAGGATGAAAGAGTAACATATTAAATATTTCTTGACTTCCTTTTGTAATAGGCAACGAGCCCTCGGGTGTGTTTAAATGACTGTTCAACCTTCCATGTACACTTTCATATCTGTAAAGCCAGTCTAATGCTGTAAACGGTACCTTTTTATTTGCTGTTTTGTTGAGGTAGTAATCACGTGAAGGTAGTCCCAGGCTGGTTTGGTCCACCTAGAGCCAAGAGAAACATCCTATGACTCTGTTCACCCTCTGTTTCAACTCTCAAACAGCCTTTTGTTAGCATTTGGCACATTTCTGCATTTTAGCCTGCATTCTGGCAACTTGAGCGTGCAGACTAAATGCAGAAACTTACCAAAGATTCTCTCTCTTCTATTTGTCATAGTCCCATGACACCCTACACACGACTGAATTCCTCTGAAAGCCTCAGCGTGAATCAAACACTGATATAATAAAGGGATTGTTCCAAGAATAACAGATAAAAATCTGGCTTCAGGGAAGCTGTAAAAATGGCTTCTTTTGGGTGACACTTTATATAAATATGCATGGTATTTAAATAAAACTTTCACTGAAGAAGTGTTTTTGGATATAATCATTTTAGCTAAATGAGTAGAATTTGGTTAGGTGAAGCCAATAAAACGTTTAACATCGGTTTCCCTCACCTGGATGATGTTAGTACTGGAGTTTTTGGAGTCTGTGCTGACAAACACAGTGAAGAAAGGGGAGGTGCGCAAGCTGGCAGACACTGTTCGGAGAACTTTTTGGAAGTTGTCCTTGTCCCAGGGTTCAGTCAGACCCCATCCTCCGATCTGGGACAGACAGGAATTAAGCATACATTCAGAAACTGATGAGATAAGGAAATTATTTTATTAAAAAGAGACAGAAATGATTTGTTTTGATGTTTAATAACCACACCTGACTGATTAGGTGCTGCAGCGGCTTAGCTCCTAATTCCTCAATCTTGGTCTCATTCATGCAGGCCTGATAATATCGCTGGGCCTTCTCCTCAGCCTCGCTCAAGCCTTTCATTGTTGTGTTTTCTGCCCAGATACAAAGAAATTGCACCGATGAGAAAATGGAAAATGGTTTAAAAGGCAGCTAAAAAACAAACAAACTCTGAACTGCATTAAAATAAGGATGTTTACCTAATAACTGCTTCATTACAAGCATGTTGTGCTCCCACAAGTTGCTGAAAGAGCCCCAGCGGGATTTTCCCTCAGGGAGGGGGTTGCTTTTTATCCAGCCCCCACAAGCAAAGTTATAGAAGTCATGGCAGGGATCTATGGATCGGTCCAGGGCTCCCAGAACCGTACTGGCCACAGTAATGCACGGCTCTGTCAGGCATAAGCCTGGGTGACCTGTTGCAAAGGGGGTGGGAGGTGAAGCTTGTTAAATTCATGCATAATTCACTTTCAGCATAATCAGCGAGTGGAAAACACTACCACAGTGGGTAATCTGAAATAATTCACAGTGGAACAAAAATGCAACGGGGTTTTCAGACCATCTGGAAACCATTATCTTAGGAGAGCCAAGATATACAACCTGGAGGGAACGTTACTGCTTGTAAAATTCTTTATAAATTAGCAGAAAATGCAACGGGTGGCAATTCTTTCTCCCAAAGAGGCAATGTGACATGCTTATGAAGGTGTCTGATTAATAGGCAGACAGAACATTAATGGAAGAGGATGACTTCACCTAATGTTTCAAGAGTCAAGTATAGGTGAATCACTTTGCTACATCTTGACTAGTTATAAATAAACCTGCCCTTTGGGCTTCTTTTACTACCCAAATCTAAGAGTACGCTTCCCACTTCAATATACATTGTGTGTTGCGATCTCTAGAAAAAAATGATAAAGAGGAAGTAAGTGGCTGAGGCTTATAGATTCTGTGTTACTTAAAATCTAAACATAAACCCACTGAACGGAAACGGCTTTAGAAAACTTTCAGTGTTTAGAGAAGTGTAAGCAGCAGGGAACATCTCTACTACAAAACATCCAGGAAGACCTTCGCTGTCTGTCCATATAACGCATGAGTCAGAGACAGAGACAAATTTATGAGCAGTGATGAGGTTAGTACCCCAAGGAGGTTTCATCCTTGTTCCTTTTATTTCAAAGTGCGATCTGACTCGCAGTGCTGAATGGGAGGAAGTGGTATTACGTTTCCCATGGTAAATTTAAGGAAGATACCACTGATGAGACACTGCCAGGATGTCAATGCAGCTCCACAAGCACTTTTTTCCATAATGAACAAGGTCAAGGGAGAGAGTTAGGGTTGTTTTTCACTGGCGAAGACCCCTTTAGTCACGATACAGGAATTTTGGTGGAAAAAGAAATTATCTTCTGCCTACATGATCTTTTTAGGTAGGAGAGGTCATAAAATGATTACAGTACAATATATAACTATATATCTATATACAGTTATATATTGCTAGATGACTGAAGGGGATAAATAAATTCCATATCATATCTAATGTCTTTAATTTGTATCCAGTAAATACTTACGTATTTTCTCTCACACATGAGGCCAAGAGCCAAAAAAAAAGAAATTCTTAAAGGCTGGAAAAGAATTTACACCTTAATAAAAAAGTTCTTAGAATATATGTAATATAACACTATCTTACTAAGCAGTTAGACATTTATCAAGGGTTTTGTTTTTTAATTTTGCATTTTAACAATAAAGTTGTGATATCAGAATAAAACTGCCTTTAAGTCAAACCCCTACTGCCTCTATCAAATGTCTTGTGTAGATGAATTAGTGAAATCAGAATCAGTTTTAGTAACAACAAAATCTCTTTTTAGAACGAAGTACTATAGGATTCAACCTTATTTGGCATGTTTTATTATGGAGGTAAAAGATCAATACTTTCCAGAAACAAGTCTGTATCAGTTGGCAGTTGTCTCACCCTGGGCTCGTGAAATGCCTCTAAACACTTACTATTTTGAAGCACCATTTAATTTTTTTACATTTATTTTTTAGAGGTTGCTGAGACAAAATCTATATGTGCAGATTAACCTGTCTCTTTTGATTGAAAAATGCTTAAAGTTTGCAGACTTTGCCTGAAAATATTACTATTACAGAATTCTCCCATAGATTACAATACAGGACACTTGGAGTACCATGTTTCTCTCTAGTGCCTCTGGCTTAGACTTGGGGTGGCTCAATCCAAAAGATTCATAATTTAATAAGAAAAAACTTGTGCATAACTCCCTATAAAACAAACTAAGGTTTCCCTTTAAGCCCTGGAGGCAGGAACCTCTGAGGGCTGCTACCAAAGCGAAACCTGCTGCCATTTGGAAAGCCATCGTGTCGCTTCCTTGTACATGCAATGAGGCGGCCAACTAGTACTACTGTAATTAAAATGGGCGTAACATGATTGTGCTTCAGTTCTTTTTCACATGTAGTTGAGGTGTAGCTGAGAGTTTTTAGAACACATTTGCTAGCAGGGCTGCAGTGGTAAGCACTGTCACCTCACAGCAAGAAGGTCCTGGGTTTGAATCCAGTCTGGGGCCTTTCTGGGTGGAATTTGCGTGTTCTGTACCTGCATGGGTTTTCCGTGGGTACTCCGGCTTCCTCCCACAATCCAAAGGGTTTGGTGATTCTATACTGGCTGCAGGTGTAAATGATGTGTAAAGCCCTGTGACAGATTTGGCAACCTGACCAGGAAGTTCCCTGCCGCTCGCCCTGCGGTC
>JASGAU010409579.1:0-36386 GCA_030220045.1 Australoheros facetus | reverse complement strand
AAAAAAAAAAAAAAAAAACTTAAGCAATATATAGCATTTAACTTTAAAAGGTCACATTGGCTCAGACTGCAACATTCACAGTGTTCTCAGATGATTTTCACATTAAAATCTCAATAAATGTTACACATAAAAGTTATGAAGACCATTTGAATATACACCATAAAAACAGTAATTGTACATTTTTATTTATATTAGCAGGGAAGCAAAAAATGCACCTATTCTTTTTTATCCGTACAAGCTTGCAATGTTTGCAAGCTTGTACATCTATCAGGAGCCTGTTCAAACTATATGGACAAAAGTACTGGGCCACCTAATCATTACACCTACAGGAGCTGCTCGGCCTTGGAAAACTCATGCCATGAAGTTCCCAGCGACCGTTTTTGTGCTGATATTAATGCTGAGGAGGTTTGGCTTTCTGCAGTTATTTGGTCAGCAGGGTGTTGGTGACTTTGACGCACTGTGCACCTCAGCTCTCAGCGACCCCGCTCTGTAACTTTACATGTCTAAAACTTCGTGTCTGAGTTGCTTTGGTTCCTAAACTCATCCGCGTCGTAATAATACCACTTACAGTGGATTGTAGGATATGTAGAGGGGAAGAAATTTCATAAACTGACTTCTCATTACAGTGGGGTCCTATTACAGTACCACGCTCAAATTTAGTTAGCTCTTTAGAGCGACCCATTCTTTTGTTTGCAAAGGCAGAGTTCATGGCTAGGTGCTTGATTTTAAACACATAATGCAATGGGACTGAAGACACCAGAATTCAAAGATTAAGATCTGTGGCCAAATAATGACTCCATGCGGTCCTGTGAAACCCCCCCATGATTCAACAGCTTGCAGAACAACTTTTGGCCCACTCTTCTTTCCACTGTTTGATTCACTGAAATTTGTTTATGAGCAGCTCTCTTAAGGTGCTGCCACAGCATTTCAGTGGGTTTGAGGGCTAAACTTTGACTGGGCCGTTGCAACACCTGGATTTTTTTTCTCTTTATTGTAGATCTGCTGGCGTGCTCTAGATCATTCCTGGCTGTGCAACCCAGCTTCGGCCAAGATTTAGAGCGGGGCTCACATTTGGCTCTAGAATACAGAGGAGTTCACGGTCGACTCAATCACTGACAGGTGCCTGTGATCCTGTGTCTGTAAAACAACCCTAAATCATCACCCCTCCACCAGCGTGCTTGACAGCTTTTTAGTCAAACATGGCGCTGCGCATTATGGTCAAAGGACATTGTGGTTTGTTTAGATGCAAGTTTGCTAATCTACGCTGTGCTGACATGTTCTTTTTAAAGAGGACAAGCCACACTTGTTCAGTCTTTTGTCTGAGCTGTGGTTCTTGGGTTTTTTGCAATTTCTCTGAGCATTTCACAGTCTGAACTTGGGGTGAATTTGCTGGGCCATCCACTTTTGGGAAGACTGTGGCACTGTTTTAACACACACTTCAATGCTCTGGACCAGCAAACAATGCACAACATCTGCTTTTATAGAGGTGCTCACACTTGTTGATGATCAGGTAATCACGTGCATTTGATTAGCAGCACCTGGCTGCTACTTACCCTCTTAGTTCCTATGGAAACAGTAAGGGTGGACTTGGTTTTTCACAGGACTGCATAGAGTCCTGTGAAAACGTTCTAGTGTATATCACATTCAGTATATTTGTTCTATAAGCAATAAATACAACAAAAGAAAATACCTAAACTAACTATACTCATGCCATATAAAACCTAGTAAGCTTTTAACAGATTCAATTATTCTGTTTACATTCATAACTACTGGTATCTAGAAATAAGTGACAAGTACTGAGTTACCAAATCCACAAAACACCCAAGAACAAGCGTTGCTATCACAGCCATGCCCATCAGAGTTATTCATATGTGCAGAATAGACCAGATTACAGTTATCTGAACTGATAGGTCCATCCCCTACGATTCCTGCAGTGCCTCTGTTTTCAGTGACAAATGAATTGATGTACATATGTAAAGTATAATATGTCGCTAAGATGAGATGATAATGTAAACTCAAAGGCTGAAAATGTTTCATATTTTTGCAAGACAGCTCTGTGCTGGGTTAACAGTCTTTCACGCACTGTGTTTAATGGTAAAACAACACCNNAAAAAAAAAAAAAAGACAAATGGCTGCAGTTTAGTTTCATTAGGCAAACGGCTTATAGTTACAGCTCATTTGCTTTTGGCTTACTGTTTGTTCTCAGCCTCTGCATTCTTGGAGATAAAGTATTATAATCTTCAGTGTCATTTCGTCACACTTAAAAAGGTCAGCGGTGTTAATTGCAAATATCAAATCAGTCCATTGGCAATCAAAACAGATGCTGTGAATCATGTATCATACAGGCCTTTCTCCAGAGAAGCTTTCAGACGCTGACTAATTCTGTATCCTAATAAATACAAATTTCATCTACAATAAAAAGAAAAAAACAGATGCAAATCTTTTTTTTTTAATTTAAAAATGCAGTGGAAGTTGCTCAACTTATATGGTTACTGCCACATACTCTGACATTGTTTGTGTGCCTAAATGTGTATATTCATCATATTTTTTAATAACTACACAAAGAATGGGAAACTCTGTCTCTAAATTGGGTAAAAGAAGAAATCAAATGCCAGATAGAGCCGGCACAGGCCAGATGGGACACAAACTGGGAGGAATTACAGTAGGGAATTACATAAGCGGCAGATGACGAGGTAAGCTAAAGCTCATTTTGAGCGGTCAGGTTCAGGTGAGCTGACGCTGCTTTTTTACCCACCGTCATAGACGCACTGTTTCAGCGCTGCACTGAAGGTGAGGGGAGGGTCGCAAAAGCAGTGAAAGGAGCCGGGCGTGTTCTCACACCTCCCGTTCTTACAGTACGAGGGGTCCTGGCACTCATTCACATCTGCAAAGGGCACCACAGACACTGGTTACAGTAGGAACATGTGCTTGGGGCCGGCTATTAATTCCCCCCCCCCAAAAANCATCACGAAATTCAGAATTTTGTTAAGGCTGTAGTGTGAGGTGGGTAAGGTTCGTGTGTCAGCTACCCTGTATGTCCTGCTTGCTATCTGTTTACATTTTATCATAAATCTTGCACATGAGGTTTTTGCGATGAAATTAAGTCATGCACAGTGCAGCAGCTACAACTCCTCTGAGATACTTGGAAGGTTAAGATAGGAAGCTCGGTCCCAGCTACATTTCAATCTGCCAAGAAGTTTGAATGCACTTTACAAGTTAAAAAAAAATAAAAAATACTGCAGCGCAGGCCATTCATGTGGATCGGTTTTTGTTTATTACTTTGCTTTTAATCTCAGTTTTTTTCCTTGAAGCTTGAATTCATCCAAATATGGTATGACTAGACTAGACCTACAGAATCAGGGTTTACTACATACTTAGCGGTCATGCTCAAAATAGAGAGCTAATCCCAGTGGATTTACACAGTTTTCAGTTTTATGCACTTGATTTCTATTCTCAGTACAGAAGTACAGGGAATTTTGAGAAGAGCATAGAGTTACAAACTATTTTACAAAGGCCTTATGCTGTCTAAAAGTAACAGTTTATGCCGAGAACATGTGTAGAAGTTAGTTTATTTTAAGCTCATCTGTATCCATCCACCCATTCCCCAGTGATTTATTTATGCCATGGTTGTAGTGGTAACAGGGAGACCCAAACCATTTATACTTGATACTCTCCAGAGCCCGGATCATGTTATCTAAGAAGTTTTCTCTATTTTTGCAGCTCTTGCATGCCACTCATAAATAACTGAGGTGGACTTTCCAGGAGCTGCTATTGACTTGTTTCAATGTCATGATCAGTATCAGGACAGCTCCTTCAACTTGCAGGGATTTTGACTGCTTGTATCCTACTTGAGGTTGTACCCAAGGTTTATGAAGATTAATCCACACTTAGCATTTTACTTTTGTTGCTGATATGAGAGCTGATCTGCTTTATTAGAGCCGGCGCCCCGAACCACGGCTCAGTGTCGTAATTCTTAAAATGATCCTGCATAACCTGAACTCCTCCATCATGAGCTAGTGCTTCCCCTGCCAACTGTAAGATGTAATCCTCCATTCTGTGGGACAGAACCAATCTCAAATTTGAGGTAACCACCTATCTCTCAGCTGTATCACATTCAGCTGCAAACTGCTCCTGTGAACATCATCTGCACAGCTGCAATGCTGTCATATCACTGCTGCAAAATGAGACACGCTCCAAACCCACAGTTTGGTTGTGTCCATAAATATAACAAACAAAACAAGGACACACATGAAGTTAAGAGCCAGCACGTTCATCAGAAAGCTCCCCTAAACTCATTCTTCACTGCCAGTTACCAGTACGACTGCCTTACTGCACTTGTTTTAGCAAGTACTACTGCTGCAGCTACCCTTCTTTAAACTGGATGCAGTAATTGTAACTGCGAGTCCTCGGCCTTTGGTCTTAATGAGGAAAAAGCAATTCCCCGTTCAACACAGATTTTTCTACCAGGTGATATAAGCAAACTCTGACTCCATGACCAGGTCAGCTGGGCCCACCTGGTAGCTGATGCAGCTCAGTGTTAAGTGATGACCAGCTGAAAGCCCAGTTATTGTTTTCATCCAGAACGTTAGCTTCAAGATTTATTATTTCTCAAGTGTTGTGTGAGACAAAGAAGTCAAAACCCTATGTCCAATTTGAAAAACAAAGTGACTACTTCACAAAAATAAAAAAAATCACTTCTACATGTAGATTTAACATTTCAATGTTTCACACTGATGACCCACACATTCAGGCAGCGATTACACCCAACAACACAAAGGCAACCACTGACTGGGTTTATTTTAGGTCAGAGCATTATTAAAGCCAAACCAAATACCTGTAGAGGAAAAGCAGGCTATTTTTAGCAACTCGGTTTGCCTGTAACTGCTAATATAAGCAACAGCACTGTACTGAGACAGTAGTCTACAGTCTAAAAATAATGTTTTTCCATCACAAGCACAACCTCACAAGTTGTTGTGAAATGCATATTTCACAACAACTTCAGACAGCACAAGCACAAGGTTTTAATCTCTGTATGGCTTAACTCTGGTGGAATCATAAAACTGGCGTCACTCTCATTATGTGACCATGGCTGTGTGTAAAAAAAAAAAAAATCATTCATACAACGCCCAGTATTTTACGGACTATTGCAAAAGTCTTGAATCGCCCGTCATATCTTTATATTTTGCTATAAAAATTGGAAATAGCTGCAGCAATTTATTGGCGCTTGTGCAAAGATACATTGAAATACAGTAAAGAAGATTCTAACAAACTTGAAGGTCAATATTTGGTCTGACCACCCACAGTAAAAAGTGCATGTGCTGAAAGTTAAAGTCACTTAAAAATTTGAGAGAAAACAATCTACATTTCTGCTTTAGCTGTGGCAGAAATTTAAAAAAAAAAGAAGCTGAAATGTAGATTGTTTCCAGTCAAATTCTTAATTGACTTCAACTTTCTGCACATACACTTTTTAGACCGCCTTTATTCTTCAACACAGCCTGAACTCTCTGAGGCAGCTTTCCTGTTATTTCTTTAAGCAGTCTTCAGGAATAGTTCTCCAGGCTTCTTGAAGGACATTCAAAGCTCTTCTTTGTATGTTGGCTGCTTTTTGTTCTGTTCTCTGTCAGGATGATCTCACACTGCTTCAATAATATTGAGGTCCGTTTTCCACTGTGTGATTTCTTTTCTATCCAGCTTTGGGATCATTGTCGTACTGAAAAATTAAGATGTCCCAGATGGTATTACATGATGGATCAAAATCTGATGCTACTTTTCTGTATCCATAATTCAATCAGTTTTGAAAAGATCTCCAACACCACTGTTGAAAATGCAGCCCCAAACCATGACAGAGCCTCCACAAATGGCTGTAGACACTCACTGTTGCACCGCTCTCCTGACCTCCTAAATACAAACTGATGATGATTTGAATCAAAAATTTCAGATTTGGATTCATCACCTGTTGCCACTGCCACTTCTGAAAATGGTCAAGTACAAGGATTGGACTGAAAACGAGTGAAAAAGCAGCCAATGTCCAAAGAAAAAAGACCCTCAGAAAGCCTGGGGAACTATTGCTCTCCAATTGCAAGAAAGTCTGGCTCCTTGGAAGCAAAATATAAAGAAATGAGAAGTGACACAAGACTTTTGCACAGTATTGTATGTTTGAAATGATGCATTAGTACAGCAGCAGCAGAATATAATTAGTTTTGCACATAGGCTCGGAGCCCATCACTCCCCACAGGACAGAAATTGGGGAGTGAATCTGCCTATGCCTCTAAAAGCCACTTAAACAGGTGGCTTTTAAACATAATGACAGAGAGAGGCATGTTACGTGTATATGATGCAGTGTAGATGCAGTTACCAGCCTGAAATGGCTCACGGGTTTTCAGCCAGAAAGAGCAATATTCTGTCTTACATATAACACATATATAACATCTAACACAATTATTTTTTCCATAAACTGCTGTTGCCAACTGCTGGCTTCTCCCACTGCAGGGAGTCTGCACTCACCAGCCTGCTCCTCCGGAGTCACACAGCTGTTGCGGTCAGTGGCCAGGGTCCAGGGTGGAGAGCAGATGCAATAATACGAGCCTGGAGTGTCCACGCAGCGGCCATTTTTACAGTTTTCTGGGTTCTCACACTCATTCACATCTGCACAAAAAAAAAAAAAAAAATCACCCCAAAACCTAGTATTCAGCATTATTCCTATAGTAGCCAGATAAATGCAGTTTAAGCTGGGGGAACATACTAACCTGCTACTGTTGCCATTACACACTTTTTCCTGCTGGGGTCTTGGACCCAGGGCCGATTACAGTTGCAGTAGAAGGACCCTTCAGTGTTGATGCACCGACCATTCGTGCACAGAGACTCATCATGGCATTCGTTCACGTCTGAGGAAGAACCAGAAAAGAACCCAACAAAAATCTATTAGAACGAGCATGCAAATCTCTATTATGGATTTCCAAAATTAGCCTTTAAAGCATTTTTTTTTATGATGAAATGCCTGAAGTCTCTTTTTATGTCGTGTACTTAAGCATTTACCAATGCACTCGAGGAGGTTGCCATCGTAGTAGAAGCCCTGTTGACAGTAGCACTCGTAGCCTGGAAGCGTGTTCTCGCAGCGACCTTTCTTACAGATTTCTTCGGCAAACAAGGAACACTCGTCAATATCTGCAGCCAAGGAGAGAAAGGAAGAGAGAAAGATCGCTTCGTCAGCAGCAGATTCACAGCTGATTCACAGCTGATTCTCTTGGAGGGATAAACTGAAAACTGTGACTAATGGCAAACACTAGAAACTGTCAGCTTCTTTGGGCATGGATGGAACAAAGGCCCTGTAGTTGATTAAAATGATACTGTGATTGATTTAATATCACAGAATGGAAGAACTGGTGCAATATTTTAGCACTCTGTAATCCTGGTGTGCAGTATGTGAATCTTGTGTCTGAGTTTACATAGTACCTACCCTGGTAGGCTGGGAGGTTGTACTGGAGGCTCTCTTCATAGTAGAGACCCTGCCCGTTTGGACAAAGGGAGTGGAACTCAGCTGGGTTGGAGAAGCAAAAGTTTAATTCAAAGTACAGAAGACATACTAAATACCAACTGTGACATAATGGCCACCATTTGCTTAACACAAATATGAGTTTTCTTGCTTTGTATACACAGTGAAGTTCACATTTACCTGAATGAGAGACAGGACAGGGATAAATCTCACAGTGATCTCCCCATCCCACTCCGATGGAGCAGCAGCACTCCTGCTTGGTGACATTGGTGGCCAGAACGCTGTCGCAGAAAACAGTGTCGTCAAGGTTCAGATAGCACTCCTTCTTCTCATCCGTCACCACTCGAACAACTGCAGCATAAAGAAGCTTTAGTGTGGATTTCTGGTGACTTCACTGGGCTACAGATAACCTTGAGTTTACCAAGCTGGCCTTTTAAAGTTCGTGCCTTTGTTCATGCAGACATAGGATATGATCATTTTTGACTTCTGAGGAAATCAGAGCAGACTTACGCTCACAGCAGCGCTTGTCCTCTGAAAGGACATAACCGTGATTGCAGACACACTCGTACGAGCCCGGTTTGTTTTCACAAAAACCGTGGGGCTGGCAGAGACTTCTGTCCACGGCACATTCATCAATGTCTGAAAGAGAAATCAGATGGGCTGCTCTAAATATGTGTTTGAATCTATAATGCACCTGAGTTGTAAGAAAAAAGTGGGTTGTTTATGTGTTTTCAGACATTTAGCACATTGGTTCTAATATTGCCAAAACTCCCCAGGTATCCTCCTATCATCTCCCATCAGTCACACACAAAAATAAGTGATAAGATGCACACAATCCTATTTCCCGTTTAAAAGAGGACGTGAAGACACTGACCTTGGCATTCCCTGCCTCCGACCAGTTTATACCCAAGTTGGCACTCACAGTGGTATGAGCCCATGTTGTTGATACAGCGGCCCCCCAGACAGCTCGATGGATTCTTACACTCGTTGATATCTGACAAGAAGAAAATAAAAAAGTCCCAGAATATGAAGGGTGTGATCTTCTCCTTCCTCAAACTGGACAAGGCTTCACTGAACTCAGTTTTTTTTATGCATAAGTATAATATGTTCTTAACAACTGCATATCACTGTCAACACTGTTTAAATACATGGTTTCATGCCTTCACAGTGACTGCCCTCTTGTGTGCGTTGGTATCCTGGGTAGCAATGGCATTTGAAGGAGCCATCAGTATTGATGCAGCGGCCGTTAGCACAGAGCCGAACATCCTCACACTCATCGATGTCTGTGCGGGAGAAATCATTTTAATAAATGCAGCTGGTGCAAATGCACCTTCTTTCATGGTAACTCCTCATTGGTAGAGTCACTTTATGGTAAGCTTGTTTAGGTGAGGTAACCATTACTTACCGCTGCAACCTTTGCTGTCTACAGATGGGAGGAAGCCCTCATTGCATAGGCAACGGTAGGTACCAGGGAGGTTCTCACAGTGACCGTTAGGGCAGATGCCCGGCTTCTGACACTCATTAATATCTGGTGAAACATGTGGGAGAAATCCAAACAACTTACTGTGATGCAGCGAAATGCTTGTAGCTACAGATTGCTGATCCTCCTTTGAATTCTTGTTGAGTTTACCCGCCGATTGTCTTGAGTGGTTAGTCTTGACAAGACTTAATAACCTCTTCTATTATCACTCTGGTACAAATGCCTGATACTGAAATTATTTGTCATGGTCCAAGGGTTTTGTTTTCTGGATTTCAGTTTACTTTTGATAATCTTTAAGATTTTCATTTGTTAATCTCGTTACTTTGTATTATGGTTTATATATGGGTTATTAATGGGTCATTAATATTTGATTCTTTGTTTAGTACAGCCTTCCTTGTGTCTTCTTGTATTGTGTGGTTAAGTCTTTGGCTCTGCATTAGGTGTCTCCCTGTTGAGTTACTTCTTGTCTTATTTTGTGAGTCCTTGTGTCTTGCTTTTAGTTCTATTTCCCATGTCTTTGATTAGTTCCCCAGGTGCTTCCACTTCCCTTGATTGCCTTCTGTGTGTCGGTGTGTATTTATTGCTCCTTTTTGCTCACTGTCATGTCATGCTGTTGCCATCCATCCATTCTCTTCTGCTTATCCTGTTCAGGGTTGCAGGGGGGCTGGAGTCTATGCCAGCTGTCATAGGACTCATAGAGACAGTCATTCAGACCTATCGCCAATTTAGAGTCACCAATTAAGTGCATGTCTTTGGACTGTGGGAGGAAGCTGGAGTACCTGGAGAGAATCCATGCAGACATGCAGAACATGCAAACTTCACACAGAAAGACCACAGCCAGCCAGTGGATTCAAACCCAGGACCTTTGTGCTGTGAGGCAACAGTGCTAACCACCGCCACACCACCATGCTGCCAGTACTCTTTCACTGCCTGTCTATTTTTTCCCTGTGTGTTTCTCTGTGTTGCCTGGATTTACTTTGTATCTTTGACTCTGTTTTTGGCCTATGCTCTGGATTTATTGATTAGACTTTTATCAGCCAAATAAATGGCTTGCTTTTAGTTTTTGAACTCTGCCTTGGCATCCTTCACTCACACTCCAGACCTTGACACTGTTCCATAAATTACAAGGTGTTTTGCACAGGTTGGTTACTACAAATAGGTTTAATGCTGTTTTTTTTTTATGTCTTAACCCAACATGCTTTCATTTTTTTGGATGCTTTAGTGTGATAATAAAAGTTATTTGCACTAAAGTTTAACTCACCATAGCAGGTGCCAGCATGGGCCTCGTGACCAGGCAAGCAAGGGACACACTCATAGGAGCCCGGCGTGTTCTCACATTGTTCATTGGGACAAGTGTCGGGATTCAAACACTCATTTACATCTGAAACAGATGTGGAGAAGTTTACATGCATGCATATTGTAGCAACACATAATAAGTGTTTTGTCAGTGGGAAGTCTGCACTCTGTTATCCACAATGTCACAATAATCCACGTCGTTGTACCTTCACAGGCCGGATGCCAGTGGGACTTGCTCCTAAAGCCGCTGTGACATTCACATTTATAAGAACCGGGCAGGTTCACACAATGACCCCCGATACCACAGATGTCCTGGTTAAAGCACTCATCCACATCTGCAAGACAGAAAGGTCAGAGCCAATGCAGGATCTGATGGAATATAGAAAAAACATTTTAACATGGGAACCACTCAACATAACCCACCTACACACTTAAGTCTACCATGCTGCACCATGTGTTTATAGCCGGGGCGACAGAGGCATTTGTACGCTCCTTCTATGTTGATGCAAACACCTCTGCCGTGTCCGCATGGCTCTGACTCACATTCATTATCATCTAGACAACAGGAGTGAGAGAAAGAGAAAAGTGAAAGTGGTATATAATACAGACAGACTGCAGAGGCTCACAAAGCTTAGGGGACAGATGGCGCTGATCCCAGGAAGTGTTTTTCATGAGGAATGAATGTTAGTCCGTTGGCGAGCTCAACTGCCTCTCACTCAGATCAGCTAAAAAAAAAAATTAAAACATTAAAAAACAACTACATAGCTGCTATTTGCTTATTTCACTCTTAAAAAATGTGTATACACATTTGTCAGGAGATTAAAATAAAGTTTTTTCATCTTAGTCCTACTGTTAATCAGCTTTTTGATCAGTCATTGCAGACACTTGTGACACTTATCATACACAGTTTGAACAACAGTGACTTACAAAGCTCGCCTGTTTTCGCATTTTACCAAATATACCCGCAAATAAAAGAAATAAAACACGTCTTTAAAGGGGCATTCCAATAATTTTATGCACTTTGTTCAGTTTACTTGCTGGATGTTACCTGAGAGTATTAATAAACAGGATGGGTGTGTTGAAGACTGCATGCTAGCGACAATTCTGACAATTCTTTGTTTTAATTTATCACTTGTGAGCAAACACTTACTTCCCATCCATCCATCCATCCATTTTCTTCCGCTTTCCTTTCAAACACTTACTTTGAAAGCCAAATAAAACTCTGGCCACTGCCCAAAATTGAGTTTTTTCTACTGTATAAGCAAAACTACTGACCATAAGTAGTACGTATGTCTTGAATGCCCTGCATAATGTGACTAGGCCAATACAATGAAATTTGAGATCAGACATAATTCAGCACCTCTGGTATTCTCTGAGACCAATGCAATAGAAAAAATGTAAGAAAATATGTAAATTATTCTTGTCATGTGTCTATTTTTATGACTTGAAAGAGCTTAAGGCACTGCACCTTAGGTAAACACATGCCAACAGTGAAATAGTGAAATAGTACAAATAAGTGATGATGATGATCGAATGGTAACTGGCCATTCGGTGATTTAGTGACTCTGAACATATTTAAAGAGGGTGAAGTCAGTTACATTTTAGCTGATATTCTAACACCGCTGAAGACTTACAGACTCGAATAAAGTTCAAAAGTCACAAAACATTAATGGCAAGCAGAGTTTCCCCCAAAGGTTCAATCACATCTTTGTGGCACCTGGAAACATTTTTTCACCTGGACTGCTTGGAGTGCATTTCTGTATTTAGTTATATTTACGGCACATATGTTGCCAGATGGACGAAGATGCTCAGTTCATTTTGCGTTTTGTCTGTCTGCAGGTGTTTTGTGAGTTGCAGTGTGTTCAGCTCTCACTGTAATGTTTCAGTGACTACTACTTGAAATTCATGGAGAGATTTTTTCATTTTTTTATTGATATAATGTGAAATTTCAGTCACAGTTAAGTTTTTATTCACAAAAACATCTATCGTTGCAGTCCGTTCACTATGATTGAGAAACATAAAATAAAGAAACAAACTACTCCCTACTGGCACCTCCTGTCTCTACCATTGTCTCTTACCCTCACAGATGTTCCTCTGCGGGTTGAGATGGTAGCCAGGATAGCAGTGACAGATGTGACCATTCAGGCTGTTCTCACATTCTCCATGACCACAAATGTTTCTGCTCAGCCTGCATTCATCTGTCTCTGCTTCAAGGAGGAAACAAAGAGCGTCATCATATATATATGAACATGCATATATATGGATACATTGATGCAGAAAGCTGAAAATGTCCATGCCATGCCTAACTTCTTCTGTCTCTGGCCATGTTCACATTATAGCAGCAATGATTTTTTTTTTTTTCCACATCAAAGTGAATGACAGAGGCCAATCAAAGAAGACCAACTGAAGCTGACTTCAAAGAGAAATTGCACTTCAGGAGGACTCTCTAGAAAATCATAAATCTGCACACAAGACAGACCAGAAGAAAGCAGTGGAAGCACAAAAGCCTAGCTCTGTGAACACTTTGGGATTGCTGTCAGTGTTTATCACTGATAGCACTGGGGACAGTTTTCCGTTTCATTTTATGGAAATTGAGTGTGTATCACATAACCTGCTCCTAAATACCAGCACACGTCACCTCCATAAAACCAAGGGAGTGTGAACATAGCCTTAAGGCTGGTTCATGCTTCATGGTCGAATGCACATGACATGCACGGTGCCCCAAAGCATCAGCTAATCATTAAAAAAAGCATGCGTCAGACTAGATTTAGCCTACTTCACTTATTTTTTCCTTTCTGTTTATGTACGGCACCATGGATCGTTTGAGCCTTAAAAATCGAGTGCATCACATGACAAATGCTGTTCGCGGCATGGAGAAAGTCAACATGTCATTTGTGGGAAATGGACCCAAAGCTCACCACAGCATCTTCTCTTACTGGGGAACGTGGAGAGCTGGATTTTCTATACTCGTGGTGCATGAAACATGAGCCAGCATTTATAATTGTAACCCTTTATGAGGTTAATAGAGAGAGATCTTTAAGCTGGTTTGAAGTTTTGTGTGAGACTCACGGAAGACTTTTGTCTGTGTTTCGAAGGGGTCATTGCCTGGAGTCATTCGGATGATTGTCGGAGGGGTGGGTTTAATAACTGTGGATCCAACAGAGAAGAAGTGAAGTGGGCAGGCTTCAGCAGGAACTATGACATGTTGAACTTTAGTCCTCATATCTGATCATGCTTGACAATATTAGTAAGTAAGTAAGTAAAACTTTATTTATATAGCACCTCTCAAGGCAGCTGCCACGAAGTGCTTCACAACAGTAAAACAAAGTAAATTCAGTCTACAGTGCTGCTACTGTTAGCAGCAAGAAAGAAATGTTCCCGTCACTGTGGATTTAGTGAATAAAATGGCACTTTTCAGTGTGTTTTTATCACTGGGGATATTAATGACTCAGACTGGTGACCCTGGAGGTGCATTTACCGGGCACACGAGGACCGCTGGTGCTGGTGGGGACTTGGTGCGCAGTGGTCGTCTCCTCTGCGTGCCTCTGCAAGAGAGAATCGCATTTTAAAAGAGCAAAAATAATAGTTTTTTATTACTCTATTAAAAGACAGAAATTATTTCTTACCATTCTGTCGTGTTCTGAAAGAAAACAGCAATAGAGGGAAATTTAAACTCTCAATTCATGTGATTCATGCAGGATTTAAAAGATTCTTGAAGCGCATTTGAGCGCTCACCTTCCTTTTCAGGCTGGGGTATGGTGATTGTCAAGGTCTCTCTTATGTTATGAAAAAAGTAGCCTTTCCCAGCAGGGCAGATTTTATTGAAGGCCGCTAAAAGGAGAAAAAGAGGAGAGGAATTAAATATTGCTTTATTTCACTTTGCCTCCAGACTTCCTCCACTCTTTGGGAAGCTCTCCCAAGTAACTCAATCAGTTTTTTCTTGACAATCCTCTCAAGGCTGCAGTCATCCCAAAAGTGCACATTGTTACTTGTGCACCTTTTCCAACCACACTTCCATTAATATACTCTGATGCAGCAGTCTGTGAATAGCCGCCTTTTCAGCAATGACCTTCTGTGGCTCACCCTGATCGTCATCTGGACAACCGTCACGTCAGCAGTCTACCCCGTGATTGTGGTTGCATGTACGGAACTAGACTGAGAGACACATGGTATTTATACTGTTTAAATAGTAATTTACTCAAACTCGAAATTATATATTCTAATAATTTTAAATACTGGATTTCTGATTTGCACAAGCTACAAGTCATAATGATCAAAATTAATACAAAAAAGGCTTGAAATATTTCACTTTATATGTAATACAGAATATATGAAAGTTTAACTTTATGGATTAAATTATGAAAAGAAAGTGAAAGATATTCTACTTAGTTTATTTTATTGCCAACAGCTCAAAATATCTTGATTTTTGTTTTTTAATCTTATCACATTTAACCCATCAGACTGAACAGAGCAGAAACTCTTCACATCTGAGAAGCTGTAATATGAGTTATTTTCATTGTATACTGTAGGCTTACTAATGATCAAGTACAGAAAAAATGATTATTATCGCTATTCTGTAAACTTTCATGTCATCAAAAATGAGTTGAGCTGCATAATGATCTGGAAAAATCCTTACAATACATTTAACTAAATGATAATAATGATTATTTATTTAAAGAGGAAATCTGTGATGAAATCTCCATCATAAATAAGTAACTTTGATCATAAAATATGTTGATGCACAGCAGGCGGCCTGACATCACTATTACAACAACGAACACAACGCTGAACGTGGGAGGAAGTAAAACTCCTTATTAACTGAATATTTCTTCCATTGAAAATTGCTCACCTGTGCCCACCTCGGGACATCTTTCACAGTTTTGGCCCCAGGCTTTGCCCACTGTGCAGCAGCATACCACCTGGGTGTGGAGGGTTGGCAGCGGGTAATCGCAGCTCCTGGTGTTGGATGCCATCCGGAAGCATTGACCCACCTCGGCTGGAGGCTCTAACACAGGAGAAAACTGCTCTGGCAATCTATCCCGACAGTATATCACACAGCTGGAATTAATGTTTCATGTCATTCATGTGGACATGCAATAAAAAACAGAGAAGTTAAGAAACCCAGAAAGGATTTTTATTCACCAATGCACTGATTCCTCTCCAAGACAAAACCAGATTTGCAGGAACATTTGAAACTGCCCAGCGTGTTCAGACAATCTCCATTCTGACAGACGCCCTGCATGGAGCACTCATTGATATCTTCGGGGGTCAGGAGGTGAGGTGTAAGAAAAGATGAGATTAAAATTGAAATGTAGAAACAGCTCCTAAAGTTTGCTTTAAGTTCTGGTTTGTCCTTGCTGGAAGCTACTCCTGGACGCTGTGAAAAAGTATTCCTCCTTCCTGATTTGTCAACCATGCATAATATTAGACAAAGATAACATTAGTTAATACAAAATGCAGATTTTAAATGATAGTTTCATTTATTATGAGGTTAAAAAAGTTATCCAAACCTACCTGTCTAACTGCCCCTAAACCTGATAACTGTGCCACCCTTGGCAGGAAGAACTGCAGTCAAGCATTAAACTGGCAATGAGTCTTTCATGAATTGTTTTAATTCAGCCACATTGCAGGGTTTTCCAACATGAACAGCCTGTTTAAGGTCATGCCAAAACATCTCAATCTGATTTAAGTTCAGACTTTGACCAGGCTGCTCCAAAACCTTCTTTCTTTCTTTTTTTTTGAGCCAGTCAGAGGTGGACTTGCTGGTGTGTTTTGGATCATTGACCTGCTGCATAATCCAAGTGCTTCAGGGCACAAACTGATGGCCAGAGACTCTCCTTCAGGATTTACTAGTAGAGAACAGAATTCATGGTTCCATCAATTATGGCAAGTTGCTCAGATCCAGCAAAGCCGCTCCAAGCCATCACACTACCACCACCATGTTTCACAGTATGTTTTAGTTTTATGCCAGCTGTAATGGGACTCAAATCTTCCAAAAGTTCAGCTTTTTGGCCATTTTTGAGCTTTTCCACACAGAGGCAGGTAGGTTTGCAAAGCGTTTTTCCTTAATAAATGAAGCCATCATTTAAAAACTGCATTTTGTATTTATTATCCTTGTCTAATATTAAAATGTGTTTGATGATCTGAAACATTTTAAGTTACATTTAACAAATGTGCAAAAAACAAAATGAAATAAGGAAGGGGGCAAATTCTTTTTCCTAGCAGTGCACATCCTGAGTTTTACCTTTACAGTGAGTGCTGTTGAATCTTTTATAGCCTTGGGGACAGGCAGAGCCATAATCTTCCACAATGGTCTGTTTGACTGATGCATCTGAGGAAGGACACAGCAAAGCACACAGGTAAAGGTCTATGAAAAGCAGAGAGAAGGGCTGCAGGTGGCTGATAAGAGACAAAATAAAAATGTAACACCCTAATTACCAGTATAATTAAATAATAGCTGGATTATTAATCATTAACAATGTGAAAACGCTAACAATTTCAAATGAAATTGTACAAGATGTTTAAGCACCCATCAGGTGTTATCCTGAATCCACCACCGTTGCAATTTTTGTATACCTGAAATACTACAACAGCCGTTTACAACCAAACAGGTGCATTAACTGCAATTCAGCTGATCTCAGTGCCAGCACACATCATCTATGCCTCAGCTCTTCTCATCTGTAAATCTCATTCAAGGTTTTTGCGTTTCCCTAAGGTTGCTGCAGATTTGCAACCCAGCTCCACCCCTGCTCGTCCTTTCATGCTGTGTCTGACAATCAATATTGCATCTGTCACGATACCTGTTCTGCTTTGTCCAGCGATCTTTCTGCTGCTCTACTCACCTCCAGGTTTCCACATATACAGATAGAAAACAGGGGAGTTCCTACACCAAAGTCATGACACTACATATAAATTACTGCAGGTAAAAATAACAGCCTTCTTTTGACTCTAGCGGTCCTGGCAGAACTGCTTGCATGTTTGCACAACACTTTGTTCTTCTCTCTTAAGCTCTTTCCTACACAAAACTGCTTCCACAACTCTAACAGGTTTACTGAGGTCTGTAGGAGTTTGATTTTTCCAAAAAAGAAAAAAAAAAAGAAGTCGTAGTTTTTAAATGCCAATAATGAAGTTCAGTGAGAGGACTGCCACCATTGCATAGGCTTCCTTTGTGTTCTTGGGTTCTCTGCAGGTACTCTGGCTTCTTCTGCCCACAGTCCAGAGACATGACCTTGTACTGTGGAAGCCAGAATTGGTGATTTAAAATCACCAGTTAGGTTAATTGCTGATTTTAAATCGCCCATAAGTGCGACTGCGTGCATGAATGGTTGTATGTCTGTCTGTGTGTGCCTTGTGACAGACTGGCCACCTGTTTGGGGTGTACCACATCTCTCACCCAATGACAGCTGGGATAGACTCCAACACCCCTACTGCACCCCCCAAGTGGATCTGCATGTGGATGGCTTAGCTTACAAATGAAGACAGGAAGCAGTTTAAAACTGTTACCTGTCAGTCCTGATAAACGGCACCATCTCATTAATTTACTAACTACTTAATTTACTTTTTTATGTAGTTGTCTAATCAAGAAGCCGTGGAGTAAAGACATCAGTGCATCATTGTTTGGGGTGTAAACAAGGTTTATTTGATTAATGTTTCACTCTACTCCTGTAATACTTGGTCTGGACAAACCTCTCTTTTTCTTTTTGTTTTCTTTTCTAATCACAGGTTGCTTGCTAGAGATCTGACTGAATAATCCTTTCATGAGACCTGAAATAATAAACCACAATATTCTCCTCCTTCTTCTTACTGTTCTGCTTTCCTTGAGGGGGTGAAAACATGTAAAGGCGTTTTACGACAGAGCTGTGGAAACGCTGCATATTGTGAAATCACAATGGAAACAGAGGCAACATCACAGCTTACCTTTATCAACTCATAAAAACAAACAAACAGAGGAGCCTAAAAATAGAAGCATGTGTAAAAAAACAGACGGCACTTTTGGCAAAAACAGCTTTCGAAAGACTAACCGCGATCAGGTTTTGTCAAAGGCCACATTGTCTGAGCCAGAACTGAGAGATGGAATAATAGCGGAGTGGAAAAATGCAAGTAGCCAAGATTTTCTTGAAATTTGATCTTCTGGAGTGTGATGACAGTCCTGCACTGGGCAGGCCCATAGGAACATGCTTAACTAGAGGGTTATTTTCCACATTCTCTTTTTCTGCCTCACTGTCTGGGTGTAATTCTCATAATTTCTTCCTTTTCACATACCCCACCTTACCACTAACTTTCATGTACGCATTCAGACACTTTTTCTTTTAAAGAGGTATGAAGTGATTGTTTTAATCCAGGGCCGTAATTTCAGAAGGTATACATTGGTGGGAATGCTTGACATTTTTGGCTCAATAAACAGTAATTTTATACATCGGAACACACAAGATGTTGATTAGAATTAAAAAAAATCTGAATACTGAAGACTTCTTTTATGTATAAACACTAGATATGATTAAATATGATTAAATAAGTGTACATGACATTCATAAAGTGGGAAAAAAATGAAATAAGACATTGCTTGAGGTACTCACATGGTAATTTGGGGCACTGATAACATTTGTTTTGTCCCCATGAATTCCCCACACTGCCACAGCAATCCTCCTGATTGGTCAGAACAGGAAGTGGGGTGCTGTTGCACTAAAGCACCAAAATGGAGAAACATTATGAATGGAAAACACGTGCCTATATTTCGGGCTGAAAATCCACTACTGCGAGCAGGGTCTAAACTCACGGCTTGTTTGGGTGTGGTCTCCTGAAAGCAGCGCCCCTTTGGTTTGCGTCTCAGCTGGAAGTGGCGTGGCCCTGTCTTATGAGGGGGTTTGAAATCCGACGCGTCAAGAGGGTGAATCACTACAGAGGTGTCTGGCGTGTGGTGAACACGTACATTAAACTGCACTGGAAGAGAAAAGGTAGATATCAGAGGAAAGAAGTATGATGGGAAGAAGAAATATCCCAATCTGAGAGGTGCAGAGGGAGATGATAGGTACCTTCTGAGGAGTGATGTCCCGGTTGTGACAAGGGGACGGTGAAGATCGACGTTGACGATGTTTGTGTGAACTGGCTGCGGCTTATGCCTGGCTGCTCCCCAAATTTCTGGCCATCTGGCTTCAAAGCTACGGGGTACACAGGCTGCTTGTTGCCTCGCGCTGCCTGAGCTTGCTGAAGTGGAAACTGGCAGAGTCGACCGGTGAAGCCAGGAGGGCACAGGCAGTGCTTCCTTGAGCTGCATACTCCTCCATTCAAACATGTCAGGGGACACACAACTGCAAAGAGACGGGACACGAATTTGTAATGCAGAGACGTCACATCAGAGGAGTGGAAGAGGGAGATCTTGGAAATCTAAGTTTATTAAACAGTATTTGTTTTAGTTTATATTGAAATCCATCAATATGTATTCATTAGTCTCATCATACTGAAACCGCTGAGTTCAGAGGCAGACTTTTTATATGAGCTCTCATAGAGTAATATGAACAGCCTGATGATTTAGTAATGTATAGGATAAATATAGTAGGCAGACCAAATGCTTTGCAGCATAAGCAGGGCCGTGTAAAATCTTCACTTTGAACTGTACCGCTGTAAAAATCACATCGGCTTGACGGGCTGACGGGTCCCTGCAGCCAGTTGGCTCGAGCAGGAAAGCAGGTAAAGTCACTGATCTGTATAACAGCTTCACTCTGACATATGGGAAAGATCTTGAAGTCCGTGGGAAAGTGGCTGGCCGTCAAGATATATACAGTACTGACTGCAGGTTTATTAGGTTCCCCATTGTGTTTATTTAAGTGCAAAGTTCTTGAAATTCCCACAATAAGAACAATCGCAGGAAAGAGATAAGAGAGAGAGCAGGGCTTTAGGAAAACAGTGAGCAGACATGAATCCAAAGAGAGAAATAAAACCCAGACAAGCTGGTGGAACAATAGTGAAAGTTTAGTCATGCAGGCCATTTTTGTGCTTCTTTCCATGTTAGCTGATTCTAACATCCAAAATTTTGGGACACCTGAGCGTCAGTAACACATCCAGAAATGTGCTGCGATCCTGAATTAGCGTCATAAGCCATATAAATACTTAAGACCAAAATACAGAAAAAAAAGACAAGACAGATATTATTAAATAGATTGCAATTACATCCCACAGCAGTATATACTCACCGGCCACTTCATAGGTACACCTATTGACCTGCTCAATAAAGCAAATATCTAATCAGCCAATCACCTGGCAGCAAATCAGTGCATTTAGACATGTAGAAATAATCATGATGACTTGATGAAGTTCAAACTGAGCATCAGTATTGATTTAAGAGACTCTGAATGTGGCATGGTGGCTCGTACCAGACAAGCTGGTCTGAATATTTCAGAAAGTGTTGATCTGCTGGGATTTTACTGCACAACCATCTCTACAGAGAACGATTCAAAAGAAAAAAAAACCCCGTTTCTGGCAGAAAATGTCTTGTTGATGCCAGAGGTCAGAGGAGAATGGACAGACTGCTTCAAACTGGCAGGCAACAATAATTCAAATAACCACTCATTACAACCAAGGTATGCAGAAGAGTATCACAAGCATGCACAACATGCCGAACCCTGAAGCAGAAGACCGCACTCGGGGCCATTCCTGTACACTAAGAACAGGAAACTGAGGCTATAGTTCACCTGGGCTCATCACACAAGAACAATAGAAGATAAAAGAAACGATGACTGAAACATCCTCGCTGCAGGAAGGAGCGCTTTCGCAGGTCATTCATCCCAACAGCAGTTAGACTGTATAACGCATCATAATGTCTTGAGTCACTTGGACACTTTACCTCCTCTGCCATCACTTTATCCATACAGTCCAGATGCATTTTATTTATTACACTCACCCATATAGTGCATACCGTGTATGCTGTGTACCTTACCGGCTACAAATGTATATAATGTTTTGATATCTGTATATAGTGTTTTGATGTGTGTGTGTATATGTGTGTATATGTACATGTGTGTATTGACATTGATATATATATTTTATGTATACAGTGCTTATGTATATGTGTATAGTTTTTTCTGTTTTATTTTATTTTATTCTATTTTATTTTAGTTCATTTGTTTTTACTCATCCTTTTCATTTTTCTCTGTACTGAGCTGCTGTAATGCGCAAATTTCCCCGTCGTGGGATCATTAAAGTTTTTATCTTATCTTATCTTAGAATAGAAGACTGGAAAATAGAAGATTGGAGGAACATTGCCCAGCCTGGTGACTCTCAATTTCTGCTGGAACATTCAGACGGTAGGGTCAGAATTTGGTGTAAACATGAAAGCATGGATCCATCCTGCCTTGCACCAACAGTTCAGGCTCCTGCTGGTGGTGTAATAGTGTGGGAATATTTTCATGGCACATTTGGGCCCCTTAGTGGCAACTGAGCATCAGTTGAACAACAGCCTTCTTGAGTATTGTTGCTGACCACCATCTGTTTATAACCACAGTGTACCCATCTTCTGATGGCTGATTCCAGCAGTATAACAGACCATGTCATAAAGTTCAAATCATCTCAGACTGGTTTCTTGAACATGAAAATGAGTCCACTGACCTCCAGAGTCACCACATCTCAATCCAACAGAGCACCTTTGGGATGTGGAAGAACAGGAGATTCACATCATTGATGTGCAGCCGACAAATCTGCAGCAACTGTGTGATGCCATCATATCAGTATGGGCCAAAAGTTTGGAGATTTTCCAGCACCTTGTTGAATCTATGTCATGAAGAATTAAAGCAGTTCTGAAGGGAAAAAGGAGTCCAGCACTAGCAAGGTGTACCTTGCTAGATGCATGCAGTAATAGAAATAAAAGAAATAAGAGAAATAAAAATAAAGACGTCATGATGTCATAAAGACACATGGAAACTATATACTTCCAGAAAGGGTGCTGAATGCGAATGTTAGAGTGAAATATCTGAATGCTGAGGGGCACACAGTAAAGGAAGGTCTCAGAAGTTTCATAAACCGCACTATTTTTCCCAGTGTGCATAAAGATGTTCATCTTTAAGACAGTCTAAGTGTTCCATCTTGTATTACGTAACAAATTTTTTTTCAGTGAGCAAAATACCGCATCTGAGCTTTAAAAAAAGAGTCAGCTGGCTAATAAATCCACACATTTTTTGATAGTAAATCCGGCACCTGCCAGCAACCTCTGGAAACTCCAAGAAGTTTGTGGTTATAAAGCAGCTGCGGGCACTGCTCATCAATTAAAGAGCTTTATGGGCGCTCCGCTTGTGCCTTTACGTTTAATAGAAAAGTATTATTAGTATTATTAGCTCTCATCAAACTCCCTCCCAAAAGAATATGTGCCCTCCCCCTCCAGAATGTTGAGCAATCCCTTTATGAAAAAGAAAATGCTTGTTTAGACCTCTGTGAATATCTTTGGTTTTGGAACAAATGGTTGTTTGAACAAAAGAATTAGAGATTATTTAAATGTTATAAGCCAACCAATTAGTCAAGAAAAGAGAAAAATTACTTGTTATTTTCTAACACTTGGTCAAAAAAAAAAATATAAACTAGATTACAAAAGACAAAGTGCTCACACTGTGTTTTTGTTTCATTATTCAGCTCCATTGTTCTTAGTTACACCCTCCCTTCTTTTACCCAGATCCAAAACATTTTTCCAAATAATGCAATTCCCTTTGCCAGGAGGCTTTCCCCCCAATTATTTTGCCAGTATGGTTTCCCTTCTTTGTCTTCTTTTAATGCCACTTAAAAGCTCCTTGTTAAATGCACTCACTGTTGTCACCACTTCAGACTACTGCTTAAACATCCAACATCTCTTCTACAGCAGTTCTGCTTAATTCCCCAATATTTAAAATCCATTTTTCACCACAGAAATATGCATTATAAAACTTTACACCTGCATTGCTACAAGATCAACCAGAATTTCAAGCAGTACTCTGGTTCTACATAATATTTAGGAGAGGAGAGGAGAGGAGAGGAGAGGAGAGGAGAGGAGAGGAGAGGAGAGGAGAGGAGGCCTCTTGCTGCTGCTGAGCCAGGTTCACACACATGGAAGTAGTTAGTTGTGGACTGCCAGGGAGTCTGGGCTGTGGCGTAATTAGGGGACTAGATCACTTTAAGCACAGCAGGGACATCCTCATAGAGTGAACGTCTGGCAGAAAAATTTAAAAACCTCAATGAGACACCCAACAACTGGCAAAAAATATTTTCAAACAGAAGCAACATGGATTCTTCAGAAGCAGTCTACCTATAATACTTTGTGACAATGGTCTTTAACCACTAGGGCTGGGTGCAGGCAGCAACATGCAGCATCAGGTGGAAAGGCTCAGGCTCAGGCACAGACTGAAGACTACTTAACTCTGACATAAGAGTCCCAGTTTCCAAGGTTCAGATTTCACCTCAGAACTGGATTTCAAATGAGAGGAAACTGGGAAAATGAGGGCCTTGAAAATTGAGTTTGCAGACACAGAAAGGGAGCCAAAGAACATTTTTCAAATCTTATTACACAATCTAAACGCACAGAGCCTGTGGAAACGACTAACTGTAGGCAGTCTGGACTTAAGCTGGGATGGTGTCTGAATGAGACTTGATGTAGAGGTCAGATTTCTTGGGTGGAGACAGGGCATGGAGTCCTGTGAATGAAACCTGATCCAACATGCAACAATGCTAATTACAGAAACCATATTCTGTGGATACCACACATCTGCTGCTTGCTGCATGATTATACTGTATATCACATCTATTGTTCCTGTGACTGGTCTATTTTTGCACTGAGTCATGAAACACACCGTTTTATCTATTCTATGTGCTGATTCAAACAGGAAAGCGGNNNTCATTCATGGCATACATAAATAACATTTCTATGTGGCTTTGGTATAAAGGATAGTCCAGTTTGGGAGGAAATCTGCTGAGAGATACTGCCATGATGGCTGCTGGGTGACAAGGCAAGACAAGTACTTTGGTTAGGGCCATCTTTTTTTCATTTGTCCATTATAAAGAAAATATGTATACACCTTTAGGTCTGGAAATGTCTGGAGACACAGTAGATTTTAAATGAAGCAGCCAAGATGTGACTGTTTCACAACTTGAACTGAATTTTTCGTCTTTAATCCACTGAAGTCTGGTAGATGATCACAGGATCTTTTCCATGGTAAACAGAAAAACCTTCATAACAACCAACCAAAAGCAAGTTCACACTCCAGGAGGCTTTATCAAGGCATCATTTAGACATATCATGTCATAACAAGAAGACCATACAAGAGTAAATAAAGTGTTCACCACAAGGTGCATTCATTAGCCTCATGAATAAAAAGGTTGCATAAGCCAAAACAAAAAAAAACAGAGCCCAGCATTCTTTGGATGACTGAATCTGTGTTCAACCTGTACTAGACTGAGAGGAAGAAAAAAAACTATGGAGAAGGTTCTGAACTGGCCTAAACTATATAACATCATCTGTAAAACACTGAAGTCAGTGTGATGCATGTGCATGACTGGCTTCCAGTGGCGAGAAGCAGCTGGATGAAATGGGAAGTGTCTAGAGCTATACCTTCTGCTCAGATTCAGGGCTGATGAAGGTTTCCAGGCTCACCAGAGTTACATATCAAGTCAAAGCTCCAACAGCAGGTGGTATTACAACTGCATATCATGCCTGTGTTATCCTGATTGTTGGATTCTGTTTAAATTAGTTCTCTCGTGTCTGTTTGCTTTCAGAGCACCCTGAGCACTGAAGAATCCTTGCTATAATAACATAAAGTGAAACCACTCCTTCACATCTGCCCCCTTCATTTAAGTTCGAGTCATGCACAGGCTAATGTTTTCTGCAGATTTTGTTTGTAAGTGGGTGTGTTTGTTTGTGTGTGTGAGAGAGTGCTATTAAGTCAAGGGTGTATCACCTCCTCAGAATGGCTGCTGCGGTGAAGCGACTGCACCACATTACAAGCTGAAAAGGGCGCAAAGCTTAAAAGCTGAGATCATAACAAAGGGTTTTACTCTCCAGCGGACTTTCCCACTAAATCATCACCTTGGAGTTCATTAGGAGAATTTATAATCCAAAATTGCTCACTGACTCCGTCTGTCAGTTAGCTTAGCGTCTCAGAGGCAGCTGCCCTCTGTTTTCTACCACACCTCTGTCTTCACAGATCTAACACATTCCTGAGACTAGAGGTGGTGTGTTATTAAAAATCAAACGTGCCTACTGTAAGAGTTATTTGGTGGTCTGAATGAATGTGAGGCATGAACAGGACTGGCTGTCTGAGTGCTGGGACGTGGAACATGTGCATCTGAAGCAGCTATTTTGTCATGAACAATATTTTCCGCATGTTTAAAGACAACTGAAGAAGTTGAGAACAGTCCAGGATTTAAAGATTACTCATTCTGCGTCTGTGCCAGCCAGATCCACATAAAGTTTTTAATAAATAACTTTTGTAACTTCAGCTAATTTTAACGTAGAAACACTGCACTATTTAATATTTTAGATCTGTCTTTCCAAAATATGGTTCCAGTTGAGCTAAGAAAGCATTTGAAGTTGACCTTACGCTTTGCTGTCATGCTTTTAAAACCTAATTTAATTTTGAATGCCAGGTTCCCTGTTCGTTCCAAGAGTCAGGAAGCTTATAATTTTCCCGCCCACAACTGACTTCAGAAGAAAGACATGAACAGCACACAGAAGTATGTCAAGTGACGTACAAATGAGAGGGAACGCAGTCTATTTATTACAAATATATGAAGTATAAGTTAACGTGAGCGACTAAAGCAACATGAGAGAGATGTAAAATCCACAGACTAAAGAATAATGTGTTGTTTCTGTGGATTATTGTGATTCCCAGACAATTATTTCTTTGAGAAAAAAAAACAGATTTACATTCCTCAACTGCTACGTAAGAAAGCCCAGTGTAATGAGCAAGATGTACATAAAAGAAACCATGTAAGTCCAAAAACACCCCACAAAGAAAGAAAGAAAGAAAGAAAGAAAGAAAGAAAGAAAGAAAGAAAGAAAGAAAGAAAGAAAGAAAGAAAGAAAGAAAGAAAGAAAGAAAGAAAGAAAGAAAGAAAGAAAGAAAGAAAGAAAGAAAGAAAGAAAGAAAGAAAGTTGTCCTTTGAGTACCCTGTGAAAAACCCACCCACTCACTTCTGTCTGTCTGGAGATGACGCATCATCAGCCCCCTCCCTCCATGGCGTCCTTTCAGCCGCAGCCGCACCCTCCTAGCACAAAAACAACAAATTACAGTCCTACAGACTGCAACTCACTGAACTGAAAGCTGCTGCAGTCATAATCTTAAACCATACAGATGATCCAATGACCCGATCTGTCCCTTTCTCTTACTACAGTCCTCTGGGTGAACTACAATTAGCAATCTACCCCGTCTGCAAGATTCAGACACCGAAGTCAGTGATGACTCCTGCTGAGTCACTTTCACTGTGATTCAGTCCCAGGATGCCATCGTTGCCCTAATCTTGTCGGCCAGTAGAGATGCAGGAATACAGACTACGATACCACCAGGAGTTGTTTTTCCATTGGTAGAGTTTTCAAATTATTACTGAGCAACTATGAGGCACTCAAACATATTTCATATGACTTATTATATGTTGTCTCAAACACATAATAGGTCTTCCTCATCAGTATTTCATTAAGATTTCACTTGGTTTATTAGAGTTGATTGCTCATTTATAGCACCACATTCATAGGTTTGGACTCTACTACAGTAGCTTTGCACGATTCACAGTTCTTTATTTTTCTTATACTGAGCCTCGATGCAGCCCCTTAGTTTCATCCACTGTCTAAAAAAAAGCCATTTTAGCGTTAAAGAACACTTTAAGGTCAGCTTTCTTTTAATTGGCTCTTGCTTGGCACGGATGGCTTGGCTTCAGCCGCAGTTTCCACAAACACAACCAGGTACTTGAGGGCACTTTCACTAAATTAGGTCCTAAATGAACTAACTGTAAACCTACTAAAAAACATAATTTGTCAGACTTGATTGAAAGCAGAAATTTCTTAAAGTTTAAGCCCAAAACTGATCCAGAGTACAAGAGTTGACAGCAGCAACAAAGATCACGGTAGGATCTCTAAATATTTGGCATAATGGGTCGACTTTAACATTCACAGTGAAACGTAAACACTGCAACTCTGTTTTTATTGCCTCTGTGGTGTCTTTCTAGTATGGAATATAACAGTGATGAGGTTCAACCTTTCCGTCTTCTGCCAGCCTGCCTGAGAGAGCTAAACTAGGCTCAGAACTATGACCCTGTTTTCATTTTTCCAACCATAAGGTTAGAGTTTTTTCTTCTCCTTGACCTGACAGAACTATGACTAAACAACACTGGCTCCCATAAACAGCTGCCACCAGAGCCACTGTTTAAAAAGAGAAATCATCATATGACTCGCTTCCCTTTACCATCAGCTCCAAAGCAGGAAGCCACATCTCCAAATACACCCACCATCAACTGGCACTGTGAGACCACATACCGCACAAAGTAAGGAGCGACGTATGAAGTGGGTCAGACTCCTGCAGCTGAGCCAGACACTGGGAGTAAATGACATAATCACCGCCTTATGAAAACACAAACCTGCGTACACATTCCTCCTCTCCCCTGTAGAGTTTGGAGCTCCCAGTGCTCCATCAACCCCCAGAAACTCTGGATGGCCTCACTTTCAGCTATCCAAACAATGGTGCTGCCCTTTGCCAGAGTCCAGCACTGTCACTGAAGGCTTTCATTACCTCTCTCACACACAGGCTAAAACAACAGTTTGTTAACATTACAAAAACGGGATGATGACAACGACAACTGCTCCTGAGAAACAGAAGCAACCGTCATTAAGGGGATCAGTCTGAGTAAGGAGGGCCGCAATTATCCAAATCTAAATCAAACTCTGCCTTGCACAATGTGGTTTTCACATGTCATGGAAATATGCAACCACACTGCACTGCTTTTTAGCGGGCACACATCCAGCATTACCCTATCACACCCCTCTGGCAGATATGTTTGTGGAATGAGAGCAAGAGAGTCTGACAGAATCTTGGCACCCATGCAGATGATGTCATCTAACGACTATCTAAAAGCCTCGGCCATAAGGACTGCAAGGCAGGCAGGTAGAAGAGTGCTGACAGTGCTCTGCTGAGATTATGTCAGATACCTGTCCTGTGGGATACTCAGCACTGGAGTGCGTGGCAGGTAATGTCTGTAGGCTGCACTGTCTCAGGCCACGGCAGCAGGCAGCGCTGGCAGAGTCCGTGTTATTCTGTTTACCCTGGCTAATCGCTACAGCTACAGGGTCCTGCCTGGTGTGGGTGCAGTCCCCAGCGTGCACGCATTCCTCTGAGGAGCTTTAAATAACTGCCCCTCACCACCACCACTGCCGCCTCTCGCTACACAAATGGGAGGAGAGTGTTAAAGATGGCAAAGAAAGTCATTTATTTGAGCTGGGTTCAGCACACTGCTCTTGAACACAGTCACATGCAAATGTGACTGTGTTGAGAACTGAAGAAGCCTTTCGGATGAGAGGTGAAACGTCTTCAAGATACAAAAAGAAGTCCAGTCGCCTTTTTTCAAGCTCCAGAGAGTCACATGCAAATGTACACACAAACTTCACTTAATGAGATGCTTTTTTTTTTTTTGCAAGCTGAAAAGTAGGATTAAAGCACTCTGAGTGGCCTGTAAGACTAGAAAAGCGCTACATAAATGCAGTTTATTTAGAGTCTGATTGGACGGGGAACTCCGGCTAAGATTGTGTGGATGTTGGCTCTGAATGAGTGTTGTGGTGCAACCTTGAATAAAGTTAAAAAAAGAAAAACTGACTGTGGATTTAATCTTTTTAACATCCACTCTTCTTTCAGGGGGGACGTAAAAAAAGGACTAAATGTGCCCTTATGATAGCATTGTTGGACAGTCTTGCTGGAGAGCATGATTTAAGCTGTTATCAAGACTCAGCTGTTAAAAGATATAGCATTCACTGCTCCGCCAGTGGGTGCACTTTTATGAAGTGATCTCACAGTGGAAACAAGAGCAAAAAAGGTTAATGAGAACAGAAATAATCGCAAGCATTAGTTTCCCAGTAGGCATAAATAATAAAAATAGAGGGGACACCTATTTATATTAAAACTCTGCCTTAACAAGGGGTCAATGGACAGCCTAAGGCAGCCAAAGGTAAGAAGTTTTCATGACTAATAAGCTGAAAGTGAATGTGTCTAAGACTGCGTGTTTGTTTGTGAGTTTGCGAGCACGGGAGTCGTGCCCAGCTTTGCCTCTGAGTTCAGTCCAACCTGTGGCAAAAATCCGGAGTACTGCAGGTTTCTTGGTTGCCAGTGTTAGACCGCTTTCTCCAAAGTTTGGCATGACAGAGAAAAGAGCGTGTGGGGAAGAGCAGAGGGCTTTGAAAGGTAAAATAAACTCGCCTCCCTAAAAAGAGAGAGTGAGTGAGAAAGCAGAACCACCCCTGACTACTGTATTTAACTGACTCGCCTTCATCTCCAGGCTCCCATGGACCTCTGACCCATGCCAAGGGAAAACCAAAACAAACCACAAGGCTACTACTGTCAGTTTACCCTAAATACAAAACCACATGGGAAATCCTGAAATAGCCATTTCCACTTGTCATGATGCCCATTTTAGGGGACGTGAGCCCAGACTGAGCTATGATAAGAACCACTTCCTGTGCAAGAAGAGGCCAAGTTCTCTTAGTTATTCCAGAAAGAGATGGGAATCTGGAGCAGCCAGGCAACAGCAGGCCTGATAAAGAGGAGAAGCAGAGGAGAGACAAGGCTCAGAGGGCTGTCTGGGAGCTGAGCAGCTGCTGTCAGAAAGCCTGATATATTGGATGCCTCCGTGCTAGCAACAGCGAGAAACATTTAGACTTGGACTAAAAAAGCATGCTTAAGTCAAAGCAACCACAGTATCTGCATTGCTTTGATCTAACCATATATATATATATATATATATATATATATATATATGAATTTTTTTTACAAAGTATAAGATATATATAAACTTCAAGGAGCAGTAAAGTAAAAATAACATCATATATGTATTTTTCTCCCCCCACCAACAGTGAGGGTTGAAAGTGTCGGGGGATAAAATAAGTTTTTCAAATGAGATGGCCTTTGGATATCTTTCAGCCAAACACAAGAAAATCATCAAAAAGACACTTTTCATCTGCCAATATACAGGTTCAGTTTGTAGTTCAGGTTCAGGTTCGGGAAAGATAGCATTCAATTGGTTCATTCATGCGTTTCTCTGTGTTGTGATTCAAAAACCTGACTATCACCACATGAAAGCCTTTCATCCGCTTTAATATTTACCAGACTCTGAATGCTAAAATTCAACTTTAATAAATAGAACAATATGTATTCTGCAATACTTTTATCCCTGTTATAAGTGATAACAAGGCCTCTGCCTCAACCCCTGCAGAGCACTATGATTACTTACATAGACACCATGTGGAGTCCATGAGAAAGGCAAATTGTATGTTGTTGCAAACACTGATTATTTTCTGCCTGCCATACCTGGAAGGATTTCAAGTTTCTTTGCTTTCATTAGTTTTATGAACGCAATCAATGCACATCAACAGAGCGTATCTGACCCATTGTAAATTCACAGATGCTTCAGTTCTTAGTAAGTTCTTAATCTGATGTTTCAGAACTGTGAAAACAAGTATAAAAGATCGATAGCAGGCAGATGTTTCCATATTGATTATGTATATTAAGCAGTACTGATTCTGAATGTTACATACCAATCCAAAAAAGATACTCTATAATTGCCTGTGTGTAATCGTTCTCAATTATAAAGTCCAAATAAGCAGCATGCTATTCAGGTGATTTATATTCATGTGCTCCAGGTTATTCAGACTGAGACAATCTGCTCTGTCTGAACATCTGGGTGGTCGCCTCTCTGTCTGTCTGTCCCAGTCTGGAGCAGCATAATGACATCCTGAGCAGATCAAACAGAGTCACTATTTCTATTTATTACTTGATTTAATTTTGGATAAGGGATGTTTATGAACTAGCGTATTTTTAAAGATAAAGAAGCTTGGGCCTTTAAGCAAACAAAGCTATAGTGGTGTAAAGCTGCTCTATTCTATGTCCTACCTTTTTATCACATGTAAATTTACAGTACTGTGCAAAAATCACCCCACATTTCTTTAGATTTTGCTAGTAAAATGGGAAATTGTTGCAGCAATTTATTGCAGTATGTGGAATCATAAATGGAAATACAGCACATAAGACAAAAACAAAGTTTGTACAGTCCTACAAACTTGACCACATAGGTGCCATTTCTTTAAGTAGTCTTCAGGAATAGTTCTCCGTTCCCAAACATTCAAAGTTCTTCTTTGGATGTTGGCTGCCTTTTCTTCTGCGTGCTGTCAAGATGATCCCACACTGTTTCAATAAAGTTGAGGTTTGGGCTCCGAGGAGGCCAATCCATGACTGATAGTGTGTCTGGGATCATTGTCATGCTGAAAAATGAATCCGCTGCCAATCAGACGCTTTCCAGATGGTTTTGCATGGTGGATCAAAATCTGCCGATACTTTTCTGTGTTCATAATTCCATCAGTTTTGACAAGATCTCCAACACCACCTGCTGAAACCACACAGATGGCTGTAGACACTCACTGTTGTACCTCTTTCCTGATCTCCTTCTTACATATTGATGACAATTTCAACCAAAGTTTTCAAATCACAGGTTTGCAGTCCACTTATTGTATAAAGTGTCATCCCTCAGCTTTTTCTCCCTGTTTCCCTTCCTTAAGAATGGTTTCTTGACAGCCACCCGTCCGCCGAGACCACTTCCCACGAGGCTTCGGTGAACAGTAGATGGATCGGCTGAAGGGACAGATGCATCTCTCAGGTCCTGTGTCAGATCTTTGCTGGATTTTTTTCCTGTTTCTTAATGATGCTGTTCGCCCGCTGTGCATAGTTTCTCAGGCCTGCAAATTCTTCTTTTGTTCTCCACATGTCCAGTTTCCTCAGTTTTTCAAGGACAGACTGCACACAATACTGAGTTAAGCCAAGCTTTTGGCTAACAGGAATTTTGTTGCAAATATCATATTTTTGCTGTCAAACTGTGTTATTGTTGTCATTTTTCATAGACTGAACTAAAGAAATGGGAGAAAATTATGTGTTTTTGTAACAGGCTGTTGGTAAGTGTCTAAAGATACAATTTAAAACGGGTTCTTTCTTTTCGCTGTCTTCTCTCGGTTTAATATCATTGTTTTAAAAAATAAAAATAAAGCATTTTGCCTTGGAAACAAACTTTTGAGAACATGTCATGTAAAGTCTCTGTGAACTTGATTATGGTTAAAACTCTTTGTTGGTTCTCAACGTGTTTGTTCTTAAGCCTTTTTCTTCACTTGCACAGACTGACAGGAGCCATATTTCTTTAGTGGAAAAGCTTTGTTCAATCTGGGCATCAGCCTTGCCATGCTTACATCATAACTGCTCAAATATGGAAAAGTCTTCATATTGTTGCTGCTATAGCCGTGCCCGTTATAACACGGGAGAGAGAAATTTCCACTTGTCCAGACCACATTCCAACACTCACACTGAACAGCACGCATCTCCTGTCCAGGCTGGAGTCAACTCCTCAGCCCCTCTCTGCAAAAACTCTGGTAAATGGAAAGATAAATCCAGGAGATAGGGGACTGTATGACTACATGACGTTGTTATCCAGAGACGGTGTAAAACAGCACGAGGTATTCCTGGGATCTGATGTGTCTCTCTTGAATTACCTTACACAGAAGCTCCATAAAACGTGACGCACCATAAGGAAATCTGGGGAGATGAGGGAAGACTGATGCCTGAGCCAGCTCTTTGACTCTGCACTGTGTCAGAGTGGAAGAATACTGTCACGGCAGTGCAAGTAAGATTCACTTGGCCTCAATTAAATCCAGCTTGCTTACCTCCACATGGGCAAAAAGCAACTGAAACTCTGTGCAAACCTGTGTGTGATGAATGCAAAAATCCACCACAACCACAACCTGCTGCTGCCCCCCCCCCCCCTCCCCAGGCATTGCTTATTTTTCATCCAGCAGTGCTGCATCTTAGTTTCACTCTGAGAATTCAAACAGAAAACGATGCGCAGAAGCATCCAGCAGGCGAGAGAGGGCTTGGACAAAATCAATATTAAGAATGCAGCGGGGAAGAGGAATTTATAGTTGGAAATATGTGAGTTTTAAGGACAGGAGCTGAATCAGATTATGCTGGGTAACAACTGCTGAATTGTGTTGTTCAGGTTTGTATATTAGGCCACTTTTGTTACTGTTTTTGAGTTAAATCACTATCAGTTTGTGTTAATGAAATGAATTGTATCATTTTTTTGTTTTTAACTCAGTCTCATTCTGTACACTGAGCCACTGAGGGTAAATCCATTTGTGGAGCAGCAAACTGATGTAGACAGCAAGGCTCCAAGTCTCACCACAGCTGATCTGATACAGCACAGAAAGGGCTCCACTCATGCCAACCAGACACTGGAGTCAGGGAAGGTGGGGAAAGTATAGATCTTACGAGTACATTTATATGCTATGTAATGAGCCATGCCTTACTAATTAAAGTGCAACCCAGGAACATTTTCCAGATGCAGTGGAGGGGTAAACCTCAGCTCACCTCATCTTAGCCACCTATTTATTTCCACAGTTTCTGACATGAACTCAGGGTGTCTATCAGCAGCAGGCATGGAACCAAAAAGACCATGAATGGATCAGATATGCTTGCTTTGAACTGGTTATTGTGTGGATTATGTTATGTGGATGATGTCAAGGTGTGAACTTTTTGTTTTAACTCCCACTTCACACCAAATTTAACCCTGAAAGAAGCTAAAAATCTCGCTTTTATGGCAAAACTTTTTCTCATAAAGAAGCACAGTTGGCCCATCGGCGCAGTTTTAAGCATTTTATGGAGCTATGTCTGTGTAGATTCTCAGTCATCCAGGTTATGGAGCTCCACGTTGAATTAGCCATCCTCCCCTCAAAAAGCCAGTTTATAAGCAAACAAACAGGCCTCCCTCACCTCTGTAGAGGGGCAACCACAACCGAAAGCCTGGGGTCAGGGCAGCACTATCAATTCATCGTAGCGGCCTATTTATACCCCCCCATAATAAACACCGCTGTTTCAGCTTCCCGTCACTCACCGACCCTGAAGCCCGGTCCGGTGAGCGTGTCGGCGCCCTGCCCGTTCTCCGCGATCAGCGTGGTGTTGTTGCCCTGCTCGCAGGTATACTGACACTGCTCCTTTAGACAGATCCGCTTGCAGATGCGAGGAGCGATCACCACCTTTATGCGCTCCAGTGTGGAGGAGCGCTCCGTGCACCACACCAGCCTGTGGACGCTCAGCCAGATGACAAGCAGATGGGAGATCAGAGAGGGCATCCTGGCATCCTTCACTGCCCTCCACAGAGACCCGGGGACATTTAATCACAAACCGAGGGGTTCAGCTCCAGCTCAAAGGCGCCGCTTTGTTAACACAGAGGGAAACTTTTGACGTTTCATACGGCGGAAAAAAAAAAAACTCCCTCCCGTTTTCTTCTTAAGGAAAAAGAAAATCACTTCTCTCTTGTACCCAAGTGATCCGTCTGCAAAACCGACGGGTTTGGCATCCTCGGAAGTTTCTCGTTGCCCTCGTTCTAAAAGTTGCTGGCGTTGCCCTTGATTTTGTCGCTCTTCCTTCTTCTTGCCTGTTGCTTTGGAGAGTTGGAGAGAGTGCGTATGTGGGTTTGGGAGAGAAAGAAGGGAGGGAGGAGAGGAGAAGGGGTGAGCCAGCCCTCTCTCTGGAGAACTTGGCTGCAGGCCAGCCAGGCGGTCCAGGAGCAAAGCTGAAAGTGGTTTCCTTGTTGGTTATTTCTCCTCTAACACCACCCCAGCCCACCCGCTCTATTGCCCCCGCACAGACAAATCACAGCTGCACAGCTGTATGTGTCACTCTGACAGAAAAAAAACGGACATAGGCTAATAATTCACACACACTTTTGTGTTAGTGAGTTCCTAATGTGTGAAAATACCATGTATGTGCACTTGGTTGAGCTAGAGATCCTGACACACAGGTCCCCCTGAGGTGCCTCTCTATATCTCTCTATTGCTTGCTTGCGTTATACCCAGCTTACATTAATCATAATATGTCATTACACTACAGTGTGTCACTGCATTACATGTGGGTGTTCAGGTTCAGGCAAAGCTCTGCATAAGCAGTGCCACAGCTACTTTTAGTTGACTATTTAGGTTTTTACATAAAGCAAAATAAATCAGTAATGTGAATATCATTAAGATTTTGCAGATGTGGAGTATTTCTTTTATTGTGTGATTAAGTTATTTAATATTTCACAGCTCAGATATCAGAATAGCCCTAGGGATGACCAACCATGGCGCAGATAAAAATCCAGCATCCCTGATGTTAATGTGGCACATTAGTGCACATGTACGAGGACCACTGATGCTGAACGCCATACACAGGCTTAGGAGCAGCATATGCTGCCACCCAGACAATATCCTTTTCAATGCCAAACCATTCTGCATGTGATCCAACAGCAATCTGGTGTTATAAAAGCATCTATTAGCTGCTGTGATTTTTCCAACAACTGCAACAAATTTCGGTTTTCCATTCTTGCCCTAGGTGTGTATAGACAAATAACATCCAATCCTGTTGCCACCCACGCCGACTGAAACAGATCAAAATCAGACAGTGAACGTGACGCCACACAGTCTACAGAGCTGAAGCCTGCTCAAACACTTTATGCGTGATAAGTTCAGCTGCGACTCTCGCCTGGGAAGAGTCAGCGTGCTGATTAACCACGCTTAAAAGTGAAGGTGTGGGAGTCGGTGTTTGGGGTCATGTGGGCAATGGGTGAAAGTGAGAAACAGACAAAGGGAGGGAAAGAAAGCAAGCGGAGTCACTTCCTCTCCAAAAATTGAGAGTGTTTACTTTTTAGTCGCTGAGGAAATGACTGCATGGGCCTACGGAGAGTTCATGAGCTGTTCTCACATGTCTCTGAGCCTTTGCTGCTCACCATCACAGGGTCACTGACTGCCAAGACACACACACACACACACACACACACACACACACACACACACACACACACACACACACACACACACACACACACACACACACACACACACACACA
>JASGAU010409577.1:0-13950 GCA_030220045.1 Australoheros facetus | reverse complement strand
CCGTTCCTCTGCAGATGATCAGTTAGCTGTTTTACAACTACTCTTTCAAGAATCTTTGAGAGAAAAGGAAGGTTGGAGATTGGCCTATAATTAGCTAAGAGAGAAAAGAGTCTTCATCACTGAAACATTTTCAAGCATTTAACTTAAAAATCAAATGTAATATTGCAAGATTTGCATATGTAAACATTGTCTATCAGTCATAGGTTGGTGGTCAGAATCTTTTGTTTTAATGAATAAAATCTTCTTAAGTGCCAGCTGTAATTTATGGCTGCACAGTTGCTCTCATGATTGAGAGGTCCAGTTCAATGCCAAAAATTAGGTGGTGAACATGTTTTTAAATACTTTAAAATTAAGCATTTTAAGGTAGGAGTCTGTGGGGAGTTATTTTAGAGAGCCTAAAGAAGCTATTAGTGGAAGTTTATGGCATTCTGTTTTTCAGTCCTGACGATGCGTCTGTGAACATGTCTTTTCATCACTGCATTTTTTTTTTTATTTCATAGTGTCAAAGCCTTCATTTTGCACTTTTGGTCTTTCTGTGCTCCTCTTTTCTATCTTCCCTTTTGCTTCAGCTTCATCCATTCACAGTAGATGGCTGCTCGTGTTTGAACCTGGTTCTTCTGGAGGTCTCTTCCTGTTTAAAGGCAGTTCTTCTTCACCAGCACCAAGTGTGGAGGCTGTCTCATCGTTGATTGTCTCTATTATTGTAGCATTCTTGCCTTACTATATGAATCACCTTGAAAGGACTGTTTTTGTGAACTGGTTTTAGACAAATAAAACCAGTAAACAAATACACCACAAACTGCTGCAGACTGTCTAAACACTTAATGAGTCTGTGACTGACTGTCACAGACTCATTAAGAACTATAATGACACCATCAGCATTGGTAGGTTTTGCCTCCCAGGAACCATTGTTTCTACAACAATGCACAAACTAAATGGCTGTTAACTTGTCAATGTGACACATTAGAAAGGAGAATGTATTTAACACCTCTATTAAAAGCTAGTGCCCACCTGTTTGCACCACCTCTAAACTTTTATTTCAAATACTTTTGTTGTGGCTCCAGTAGCCATAAACTTTGTCATCTGGATAATCTGGACCAGATCCCTCCACACATAAGCAGAGTAGGTGTATGTTGCAAATAAAACCGGCACTAATGGAACTAATGAGGAATCCGGTAAAGTCGTAGATCTATTTTGTCTGGGGAAAGTTAACTAAAAGTTCAAGATTCTTTCTTAATCCTCATTGTGTTTCTGAACTGCATCAAGCTGGTCCACTGCTGCTTAACTCCGGCAGAGTCAGCTGTACAGAGAATAAGTGACAAAAAGAAAAAAAAAAACTGTATGAGAGAAATTACACCCCCTGATGAGACATGACATTGTTGTGAAACTACATTTGACAACCTCACCTCAGTGCTGTCAGCAGCTGGCTCCTGATGTAGGGAAAACACTGCCCGAGAAAATCCTCTTATCTGGACTGCGCTGAGGCCGGGAGCATGGCATTGGCTGGGATTTGGATCAGAACCGCAGCCTGGAAAGGAGCTGGGCTCTCTCAGATGATTGGGCTTACAGTGGAAAGACAAAGCAGCTAGTGCCGGATGGGAGCGGATACACCCAGCAGCCTCCAACAGCCTAAAGGATTTAAAGACAGGAAGGTGGATGGGCTCCAGCTTTATGGCCTCCTTCAGCAGCTCTTGATCCGCTGGGCCCTCTTCCACGGCTGACACTTGATCAATGTCCCTCCCTGTGTGGAGGTGCTGCAGCGGGAGGTGGAGGCAGCAGGAGGGTGACAGGAGGGCTTTTGGCTCTGCTGATGGCTGTGGCAGGAAAAAGAAGCTCTTCTGTCAAAGCATGTCCTTGTTGGCTTTCACCAAGGGTGGAAATACATTTACTCTGCCCACTGTAATACAGTGCTGTTTGATGTCAGCATTTTTCACTTAAAGAGGCATTAAGTAATCAGTGGCTTTAATACTCTTGATCAGCCACCAAAAGAATGCAGAGGCATCAACATGAGCCTGGCACAGTCTGTACTGCTGAGTGATTGACACAAATACTATTGTCATATTTATATAATAGACATAATAGCAAGGAGCTCAGTAATTAAAGAGTCAGTGGGTAAGTAAGAGCAGCATGCACAAAGAAATGATAAAAACTGAATGTCCTGTCTTGCCTCTTTGGTGCAGCGCCTTTTAAAGCATTTTAATGGAATTATCAGACAAATAATATTTTCTGCTCTGTGGTACAGGCGTACAAAAAAATGAGCTTCAGTGTCGGTGAGTAAAATTCTAGTATTTTATTAGGCTGTTACTCAGCACTAATTAGCAAGCGTGCAGTTTCTCCTGTATAGTTTATGATTGCAGCTGTCTCATTAAGGATGCTAGCTTTAGCTAATAACTTTTTGACCTCCACCCTCACGTCCAAATATGGTCACTACAGATGCCGCAATGGTGGGCCTTTTCAATACAGTCAGATCAGAAAGTGTCAGGAATCCCAAAGTGCTAATTTTAATGTTGTAACTTACCTTATTGTTATAAAATTAATGGTCCTTGTGCAATAGGTATATCGTCTGAACTAGTGGCATAATTTTGAGGTCACATCATCACATGACATCATACATCAAGCCTTGATTACGATGCCTTGCAGCAGGGGACTAGCAGCACGGACACCTGCTGACTTTGAAGTGGATGGGAGGAACAGTTGTTGAGATCAGACAAACATACAGGAATTCCTTTAATATCAGATACTGAGGAAAACTTCAACTTTACTTTAGTGAATTTCAAACAAGTTTTTCATTGAATTATGTGACAAATGTAGAAAAAAAAAAAGACAACAAAAAACAATTCCAGCTGTTTCAATTCAATTTTAATTTATTTATACAGCACCAAATCACAACAGTCGGCTCAAGGCATTTTATATTATAAGGTAAAAACCTCACAATAATACAGAGAATCTCCCAAGAATCAGATGACCCCCTATGAGCAAGCACTTGGAAACAGTGGGAAAGAAAACTCCAGCAGAACCAGGCTCAGGGAGGGGCAGATTCTGCTGTGACCAGTCGGGGCTGAGGGGAGGGAGACAGGACAAAAGACATGCTGTGAAAGAGAGATAGAGATTAATAATAATTAATGATTAAATGCAGATTGGAGTATAAACACAGAGAGAGTGAAAAGAGTGAAGAAGAAACACTCAGTGCATCATGGGAACCCCCCAGCAGCCTAGGTCTATAGCAGCATAACTAAGGGGTGGTTCAGGGCCACCTGATCCAGCCCTAACTATAAGCTTTATCAAAAAGGAAAGTTTTGAGCCTAATCTTAAAAGTAGAGACAGTGTCTGTCTCCAGAATCCAAACTGGGAGCTGATTCCAGAGTAGAGGGGCCTGAAAGCTGAAGGCTCTGCCTTCCATTCTACTTTTAAATATCCTAAAAACCACAAGTAAGCCAGCAGTCTGAGAGTGAAGCTCTCTGTTGGGGTTATATGGTACTATGAGGTCTTTAAGATAAGATGGGGCCTGATTATTCAAGACCTTGCTTAAAGAGAACCTGCATGCACTTGTCCTCTTCTCAAGATGAGGAGCAATTCAGGCTGAAAACCTAAGAAAACCCATCCATTCTTAATATCAAATTACATTTTAACATTAGATATTTGACATCAGTGCCATTTTGCAGGGACGCTTAATGTCAGTTATGCAGGCAGCGGTGATGAGTTTCACAAATGAACACAACAAGGATCAAGCAAAAGACCTACTAAACAGAAGGAAATTTTAAAAAAAATCCCTCAAACCATTTCAGTGAGCACCCTGAAGGCATCTCTTCTAACCTTCTGCCCACGCGCACAATCTGAACGCAGCCAGTAAAGATCTGAATCTGCTTGCTGCCACATACACTGTCTGGGTAGTTGATGAGGCTGCAGGGAGAGCTGATAAAGTACTGCTCTTTACTGACACAGCGGTGTGGTGCATACAGCAAGTGAGGTGGCCTGAGTATCATGGAAAATACCTGAAAGGGAATCATTACAGCAAGTGGAAAATAAGGCTACCCTTGAAATGAATGCAAAGCACATTTAAATTTAACAAAAAAGATGAAACATAATGAAAATATTGAACTAAAGATGTAAAAGTTGTTTAAATGTAAATGAAGTCTCCCAAAAGGCATGTTCACAATGAATATAATTAAGTGGAAACTTGATTCTTACAAACTGAGGAAAATAAAAACAATAAAAGGTGATGCAGGTACATCTTGGTTATTAAATCAGATGGTATCCAAATCAGATGGCGCTGATTCTTGCTCAGTATGTGGGTGGATGATGGCTTATGTTTGATTGGTGGGGGGGCCTGGCAGGGCAGAGTTCTATTTTGGGAGTCTTTGGAATGAAAATGCTCAACATCCTCAGGCATATTGCTTCTTGTGGCAATGTGTCTTATCTACAATGTGGCTTTTAATGAAAAGATAATGATAATCAGTTATATTTTAACATGTCTTTAATCTACTAACATCTACCAAGTGCTCATGGAATAATTTTCTAAGTGAGTACCAAAGCAAGATAGCTTAGATACGTGGAAAATATAATATTTGTAGTTTTACTTCTGTACACAGCCAGAGTGGGTTTTAACTCAATCAGTATGAGATACAGGTGTGGGCTTTCAGCATTTATTTATATGTAAAGTCCACTGTGGTGGTGTACAGAGGCAAAGCCACAGAAATCATTGTCATTGTCCAAATACTTATGGATCTGTCGATCTCTAACTATCTCAGCTTCTCCTCCTGAATTTGATCCACAGTGCACCTGCTTTCCTTTTCACATGCACTATATGTGTCTGTCAAACAATAAAGTTGTTCTTTATACAAGTGGAGCTTTTTCCTGTTAACATGTACTGCACTGAAATGTTCCATTTATGCTTCAAAACTCCATCAAAAGAAAAAAAGTGTGTTGTGCTGTTTTCTTTTTTTCTGTCACTGACCTTCAATACGTATTTGACAGAGGGCTTCAACTTGTGTAGGAGAAATCATTTCAAGTGAATTGTGAAATAAAGAGGAAAGGATTGGCATTCTTGCACAAAGGAAGAAAATTGTATTTTGCTCTTTAAGACCATTCCTCTTGTCAGATGTCAAATGAAGATGCTTTGAGAAGTTGAAGGTCTAAGCCTCAGTAGAAGGCTGCAGATCAGTAAATAGATGAACAACTGCGGTACGTTGCTATGTGGTAGCAGTTTTTACCTTTGCCATTTATGTTTTACATGTAGGAGTGCACAACTTTCCTGATATAAAAATGGTCTGAAAAAAATGTTTGATGCAAATATGCAGGTACCTAATATGTACTACACTGTAGCACTAAAGCCTACGGTCAGTCCCGAAACACACACACACACACACAACAGCAACCGGGTTGTATGTCGCAACACTCTTTTTATTGTGTTCTTTTTCTGTAACTTTTAAATGTGTGGCAGGCATCCACCTCAGCTCAGCTCAGTTCAGTCCTCCCTCCTCCTCCGTAAAGAGACAAAAACACACACGATCAATCCCAGGCTACTTGCTGCCCATCCCCCCTGACGCCCCTGTCAGAGCCCACTACCCCACCTCTTCCCTGCAGTCATGCCCTGAACCCCACCCCAACGCCACATACACACGTGTGTGAATTAAACCTAAACTGAATAAACCTGGGATACCCACAGTCTGTGAACTGAAAATCCTTCCTGCTGAAATAACAAACTCTCCTACTAGACTTTTTGCTAATTCACCCAAAAAACATCAGTTCTGTTCAAGCAGCAGAAGGATGACCGTCTATTGCTTTGTATCAAAGTAACCTGAGTGAAACCTGATGAGTGAAAAGCTTATACTTTCGGGTTAGGCAAACAAATTGCTTGGTCAGGTTGATCATAATTTGGTTAAAATGAAGTCGTTTGCAGCATTGGGGTGTCTGTGGCTCAGACAGGTCACCTTCTAATCAGAAGGCTGGTAGTTCAGTCCCTGGCTGCTCCATGCCAAAGTATCCTTGGGCAAGATACTGAACCCTGAGTGGCTCCCGATACATTGATCAGAATGTGTACGAATGTTAGATAGAAAGCACTTAGATGTAGAAAAAAAGTGCTTATGTGAATGAGACGTGTATATATCTAAAATATAAAAGTGTTCAAGTAGAGTCGAAAAGCAATTTATAAGAATGAGTCCATTTACATCATTTTTTCAACAAGCCTCTTCATTTTCTTGTCCTGTGACACTGATGAGACGTATCAGCACAGAACATTTGGCTTTGGCCCAAAGACATTTCACATGTTTATGGTCTTCTGGATGGAAGCCTACTGGACTACCCTGCACACTGGTAACAACTGAGACCACCTTCTCTTTATTTGGTTTAAATATGAAGAATGGTTAAAAAACAAACAAACATTGCAATTGTTACATCTAAATGTTATTTACATTTTCATTTATATGTAGCCAGAATAGAGGAGGTTGCGGGTGGGGTGGGGTTAAGGTTAATTCTCATCAGTGCGGGTTAAAGGCACAAACCTGGTGACCTATTAGTATCATAGACACTGAATAACCTGAAAAAAGAGTTTGGAGAAAGAAAAACAAACTTATTAGCAGCAAACCGTTTTTCTTTGAGCCAATAATAACCACTGTCCAGGCAGAGTGAGGCAGCCCTGGGTGTAATCAATAAGTCTGCCAAACAATAATTCAGTGGTTTGGACTTGAAGCACTGAGTTAAATGCTGCATATGTGTGTGTGTGTGTTTGTGAGCGTGCAGATGCTGAGATTACAGAGCTTGCACTCTATGTATATGACTGCCTCAGTGTGTACAGTATGTCCGTGAGCAGCTCTTTGGTAATCTCCTCCCATGGATTTCAGAGAAGTTATCTTTTTCTGACAGAAGAAAAGCTCAGCAGAGGGAGGAGGCGTTCTAAATTCTAATCTCTCAACAGTTTGTCGATAACACTGCTGGCGGCTTCACAGCCCATTCTGCTCACAGCTCCGTCAATTCGGCGAACCCAGAGCAGACCACCATACTGTTCTCCCTCACACGCACACACAGTCATCTCTTTGCTTTCCTTTACTCCTCACTCGTAAGGAGGGATGAGCATAAAGAGGTTGTTTCTGTTTTGGAAAACAGGAACTCTGTGTGCCATCCAATGTGTGATGCTGCCTATCTGCCTTTGCTGTGATGCACCGTTCCTGAGGGAATATGGATCAAATGGTTAATTATGGATTATGTGTCACTTATTCATCGTTTTCACTGCATTTGAGATTGTTGTGAGTTGCTGCAGAATAAGTGATGCCAAGAATCGAATAAAAGCATATTTTTGCATGTTATCAGGGGCACTATAAAATGAATGCTAACAGCTACCAAAATATGCTCTTCCACATATTATCTCTTAGATACAGATGCAAGTTTACATAATTTGTGTATGATAAGAAAAAACAAAACAACTATTTAAGTCCTGGCACACAAACTGCACATGCAGTGAGGTAACCATTGCTAATTCATGTTTGTTAATGTCTCATGTTTGCCCAGTGACCACCTGTTAGGATTAATAGGTGGAACATAGGAATTGCATGTTTTGTACAAGAGCCCTGTATACTCAGTTATTAGCATGTTTCCACAATTTGACGGGCTGTTTGTAGTCCCCTTTATATGGCAGGTTAGACCCTCCCATTATTATTGACACCTCATTCGGCCAATCATGTAACTAGCTGCGTGACACCCTCTGATTATCATTGGCTCTGGGAAACCCATTTCTTAACATGATTGGCCGAATGAGGTGTCAATCAAAATGGGCGGGTCTAGCTTGCCATATAAATGCACTTCATTCGGCCCACGGACCAGACGCGGTCAGTTAATAGGCAATGAAATGGGTTGTTCAGAGCCAATAATAACTAGAAGGTGTTATGTAGTTTTTTTCAGGTGATTTTTTTGCTGCCAGTTAAGGGGTTAACTATCGTATTTTGCGGACCATAAGGCGCACCGCATTATAAAGCACATAAAAAAACATATGTAGAGCAAAACAAAAGCTTCAGGTAAGTTGAACTTTATTCAACTCGTTCACAATAACTCAGAATACTGTTCAGTTGTAACAAATACAGAAAAATACACTCACATTTTAAATCATTCATCTTCCACAAATCCATCAAATTCCTCATCTTCAGTGTCTGAGTTGAACAGTTGGGCGATTTTGGCATCAATCATGCCGGGTTCCCTCTCGTCATTATCCGAGTCAGTCTCGTTGTTACTGTTTTGTTTTGGCTGCGTCACACATCAACCATTTAATTACTAATAAAAGGGCAACTTTTGCTGGCAATCTCTCGCCATCTTAACAGACTACAATATATTCTTTATTAATGAGGGTAAGAACAAGTCATTTCTTCATTTTACATATAAGCCCTTCATAAATCCTGTGCACCAGCATATTTATAAGCAAAGAAAAAAGATAAAAAAAAAAAAACACAACAGGAAATCCCTTTTTGACACAACACCGGAAACTTGAAAACTCCGCTATCGCTATTTTGTGTACATACAGCGCTCATACTGCATCCCTTCATACGCTGTGGCATCGCCTGGACCTCTCTTTGGCTACATTCACACTGCAGCCTGAAGTGACCCAATTCAGATTTTTTTGTGAAATCCGATTTTTTTTGCGCAGTTGTTCACATTTCCAAATATATGCAACTTAGATGTGATGTGTGTGAACAGCAGACTTACCTGAAAGTGTCCCGCATGCGCAGTAGAGGATGCGATAACGTCACATGCAGCGAGCGTGCTCAATGTTTGTGGAAGTCACACGTTTTCCTTCCCGTGTCCGCGTAACGGGATGCAGAATAGTGACGTTTGGCGAGTATCAATGACGTGCAGGTCAGATAAATGCAACCTGGCCGTACAGACACAGGTCGCATTTGACAAGATCGGATTTGTATTGGATTTAGGACCACATATCCAAGTGGCCCGGGTCGCATTTGAAAAAGTGAGATCTGTGTTGTTCAGACTGGCATGAAAAGATCGGATACAGGTCGCATGAGGGCGAAAAAAATCAGATTTGGGTCACTTCAGGCTGCAGTGTGAACGTAGCCTTTGGCACCGAGGGGGACAGCACACACACCCCGGCCCTTGATTCGTCCTTTAGCAACTTTTAGCGATTTTCCTGAGACAGCCCACAGCGAGTTTTGTTGCACAAAATTTGGCAACAGTGCCGGCCACCGATCGCCAGATTACGCACAAATATACAGGCCAGCATAGATGAAAATAGGCCAGGAACATGTAGAATAAAATCCATCACCATTTTCTGCAGTTTACTGCGTACGGGTTCCGTTTTTGGAACAATGTTTCCACTTCTTGTTGAATTTATCTCCGGTGGCTTTGGCTGCTTTCCACACCTGCTGCGCCACACTCACAGCTTGTTTCCGTCTAATATTGTCAGTAGTCATTTTGTGAATCAATGATGGCCTATTTTAGAGAATTCAATGAGGCCTTTGAACTGATCTACCAGACCGGAGGCCATATCGCTGCAGACCATGCAATGGTGCAGTGGTGTGGATGCTTCGGCCACTGGCGGTCAGACAGCAGCGCTCAAATTACACAGACCAACATTTTCTAACTATTTAAAAAGCTACACTGGGTGTTACCCCCCACCTCCCTGTCTTGCACTTTGTACGCGCTGGAAAATGTCGATATTTGTGAAGCGTCCCTTACCAAAGTCGCACTAAAACATTTTGACAGATTTTTGAGCACAGTGTACCACATAAAATTGGTTCAAGGTCAGGAAGCAAAACAAGAATTTATACATAAGGCGCACTGCCGATTTTTGAGAAAATTTAAGGATTTTGTATATTGATATTCAAAGGGCTACATGCTAGACTTCTTGTGAATGATTCCAGTCTTAGTGTGCACCTCCAGGCCATTTTTTCCTTCTTCTCTTTCCTCTCCCTGCTACTCCCTTTAAGGGTCACCACACCATCTTGTAAACCTTGCCTTTCACTCTCGCTGCTTTCCTCCAGTCACAATTTAAGCCTGACACTCGTCTCCACTCACTCCACATTACTTGCACTCTTTTCCTCACCTCTCTTTTTGACGTCCATTGCTTTGGGTGGTTGACCGCACGTATTTAAACTCATCTGCCTTCATTACCTTTACACCTGCCACCTTCTCATTCACACATTATATTGTTTTAGTTCTTGTTACTCCTCTCGGGTTCAATCAAGGCTCAACTTCGTTCTTTAGGTTTCAACAGACATTTATTGTGGCTCACATGTCTTTACATGCCTTAACAGTGCCCCAAAAACGCCGTCAGAACTAAGAAAGGAAAACACAAACCTAAATTAGCTCACGGCAAACAAAGATAATTTACATAAATAAAAGACACAAATAAAACAATAAACTGTATCTCATTGGCCGCATTAACTCCAGAGGAATAAAAACGATTTATACAGCTGCTTCTTATACAAAAAACACCCTTTATCTTCTGGGAAACTTCTTGTGACTAGTCTCTTGCAGACATGTCAGGCGAAACGTTCCGTGTGGCTCTCTAAGTGCACCACTCACTCTTGTCCCAGGAACAACAATGTGGCATGTGGAACAAAAAATGAATTCCCTTTACATTTTAATGTTCTTTCCTCCTTTTTTAACCCGATAAATGAACTTTAACCACATGAATTTACTTATCATTGTTACTTATTTATTATTGTACCTTTTAGATCAAAAACCAACATATTTATTGCCCTTTTAACCAAACATTAAAAAATAATACTCCAAAATATATGACCTTTGCCTCTGACGGCAGCCACACTTCTACTGACTTTAATTCCCCTTCTCTCTCGAGCATACCTCCCGCCTCCTCAGCTTCTCTTCAACCTGCTTTCCACTGTCACAATATTTCTCTCTTCAGATCACAATTTGTCTTCACAGACAATGTCATCTGTGGATATCATAATGGGCAGTCTCCTGCCTGACCTCATATGTTAACCTGTCCATAACCACTGCAAACAACAAGGGGCTCAGGGCCGATCCCACCCCCACCTCGCACCCTTCTGCCATTCCTTCCACACACCAAACAACAATGTTTAGCCGCCTGTCCCTGAAGTTGTGTTCACACGTGAAGCTATTTGCTTGTCGTGCTTAACTCTGAAGCCAACGGCTGGTTGACTGTGGACATATAACTACCAAGTTATATGCAAATCAGCAGTATCCTTCTCTCTTATTGGTAGTCCTTTCGATTGCTCACCTGGAAGTTGAGAAAAGGTTCTCTCGGTTCCGTCCTACTTCACTCAGCAGTATTTATTTCACACGTAGCCAAATGTCATTGACTTTCTAAAGTCTCTGGTCGCCATGTTGCTGTAAATTGCTTCCAGTCTGGATACAGCTGAAGTCTGGTTATGCTGGAGATCTCTTCCTGTTAAACGGGAGCGTTCTTCTTCCCAACTTTTGACAAGTGCTTGTTCATAGGAGAGTTTTTACATAAAATATAAGGAACCTTGAGATTGTTGTTGCAAACTGGAACAATATAAATAAATCTGAATTGACAAAAAGGTCATCTGCCAACATTCACCTGGAATCTTAGGGTAGAATTTCCAGAATTTTCAAAGACTTCGAATTAGAGTGAACTTTGATTGGAATTTGAATTATTTGAAGAAAAACCCTGACTTGATTTAAGAATTAAAAATAAACCAGATTTTATATCTTTCAACAGGATTGCATTTGAGGAGTGTGGAAGAAGCTCTAGAATTAGTGTAAGTGTGGCCAAATCTTCTGGGTTATTAAAAGACTGCCCAGTATTTATTTTTAAAAAAACTAACCTATGCAGTTTTACACACAGTAGCATAATGAGAGATGACAACCAAACAAGAAAAAGCTCAAGAACTGGCATGTTTAGCATTACACTTGCAAAGGAAAAATAGCTTTGAATGCTTTTGAGGTTGTAGGAGTAGAGTAATGAGCCACCCACCCTGGTAAACACTTCATACGGAGCTTTTAGTCTGAATGTAATGGTACTGTATAATGGAAACAAAGGGTTATGATGTAGGTCAAAATTGTGCTTGAAGTTGCACTTGACAACTTCATTTCCAATTGAATGTGAGAAATATCTTAAATTTCAAAGGTTTAAAAGTCCTACTTACATTATGTAGAAATCATTAAATCAGAGCACTGTGCTCTGTCTGAAACTGTATCTTCTAAATGGCATGTGGGCGAGAGCAAGTTTCTGCACACTGCATTTATTGCATGCATATCTGTCTTCAAAGTTTAAGTGTGCTTTAATACTAAAACAACGTCCTTGTCGGGTTATTAAACAACATCAAAAACTCAGTTCTTCTGATTGATTGTTCAGTTTTAAAAAGTCTGAGAAAGTAGTAAAACTCTTTCCTGGGACATTTTCTTGTTTTGTGTGACAACTGTAAAAATCAAAGAGACTTTGAGTCGAGTATTAGAAAAATAACAAACTAGCAAATATTCAGAGTGAAATAATATTTTTGCCATTGTATTTGACCCAAAAAAAAGAGATCCCACAAACACCAACAGCAGCTTGATGCACTGTCAGTTAATTCAACCAGCAGCCTTGGTGAGAAAGAAGAGCAGAGAAATAAGGATAGGAGAGAAACAAGATATTCTCTATACGTGCTTTAAACTTTATAAAATCAAAGCATTATACAAAGGATAAAAAATTATAAATTGAAATTATATCCTGGCCGACCAGGTGCATTGGGACCTTGGTTCTAATCAGGTTGAGTATGGTGTTGTTTGAGGACAATTTAGACCTGGTCCAACTCCAAGGGTTGGACCAGGGTCTTGGTTCCCCCAAAATCAAGATGACCTGCGATCCATAGACTTGTTGTCCCTGTGATGTCATCCATTTATTTAGGAAATCTGGTTTTGAAGCCTCTTGCTTGATTTATGGCCACTGCATTGGTTGTGCCTTGTGCCAATTGTGACACACCACAGCCCCGTGCCCATACTGTATATACTATCACTCGCAGGTGCCAGACTGAAGTCAGAAAACACCTCCACATCAGCGCTGGTATAGGAGTGGAAAAAGCTGAAACAACAATCAAACCATTCAGTTTTTCTGCAGTTCAGAAATTCTTATCTTTTTAAAAACACACTCATACAGCACCTCCTCCCAGTCCTAAAGTTTTTAAAGTTTCGGTATCATAGCAGTAGTCATAGTAGAAATGAACACAGTGCTCTATACTCTACAATAAAAGTAGTAGTTGAATGAGTTGAAAAGAAGATGTAGCATAAAAACCTGAACCTGATGGTGTACCACCATCCAGTAACAGTCAAAAGTAGAGATGGTGTGGGGGATGGGCAGTGCTAACTGTCCTATTCACGAACCTTTGGCCTATTTGAGTCTTTTTGACCTTTTAGCATCTACCTGAGGCTAGAAGTGGGAGCAGGTTGTGTTGCGAGGGTGTAATGTCCTTAATGATGTTGTGGGCTCTCCTGACGAGCCTGGTGGGGTAAATGTCCTGTAGTGATGTGAAGGCTGCTCCTGAGATGTACTGTGCAGTTAATATTGCCTGCTGGAAAGCCTTCCCTATGGTGGCCCTGAAGTGCAAACCACAACAACATTAACTAAGCACAATTACAAATTACGAAAGCACAACAACATTAACAAAAGCACAATTACAAATTACAAAAGCACAACAACATTAACGAAAGCACAACAACATTAACGAAAGCACAATAACATTAACGAAAGCACAACAACATTAACAAACCGGAAAAGGTAGATCCCAGTGGGAAAACCTGGGAAATCGCTGATTGGACGACGCCACTTTTGGCTTTTGAACCGAAAGTTGGGCCACAGCTGCTGCAAAAGTTCGGTGACAGCTCAGCCAGCTCTTTTCCACAGCTAGGGTAATACATAGCGCTGTGAGTAGCTGTGTCCAAATTCAGGGGCCGCATCCTGCGAAGGAGACGGCCCACGTAAACTGGGTCCTTCGCACCCCACGAAGACCGCAAAGACCGGAAGTGAGC
>JASGAU010409576.1:0-32703 GCA_030220045.1 Australoheros facetus | reverse complement strand
CAAGGATACATTGGCATGTAGCCTGGAGTAGCCAGGAATCAAACCCCTGACCTTCCGATCAGTAGGTGACCTGCTCTACCTACTGAGCTACAGCCACCCCTAAGTGTGTGAGGTATACAGGGACACACAGGTGAAAGTGTGTCAAGTACTGAGTATGGTAAGGGTTGGTGGGAGGGGGTTTGCAGAAGCAGCAGGGATGGATGCGGCGTGACTAAACAGCCCTCCCTGCCCACAACTGATAAGGCAGCGAGACACAGACGCTGGCTAATCCCTTTGCTGCTGAATTACTGAGAGAGAACTGGATGCTGGAGAGGTTTATGATGAGGCCATGAGCAGGAGAGAGGCACATAAGGACAGGGACACCACAGAGGAAAGGTCCTGGAAAACAAGACTGTTTGGAATAAAAATCAAGTCCTGGCAATGACACTTCTGAACGAGTGTCTCCTCTTGGCACAGGATTAGTGGTATGTCATTAGCTCAGTTACCTCCACCATCACCCCAAGGGAAACCTTTTAAGTGTAATTAACACAGAAAGGTCAGTCATTCATTATCTACTGCACTGCACAACCCTGTACACCCTTCATCCCACTCATAATTTCCCCTTTTGTTCAACTATAGTGACCCTGAATGTTGTTGCTACTCTAACAGAGGTCAACTACTTGGCAGCCTGCTGTAAGGACAGCTAGATGACCTCCCTCAGGCTTTGTCTGGAGCAGATTTCCTTGAAGCTGGTGTCATTCAGTCACACTGTGTTGAACTCAAGTGCCCTCTGTGAGCTTTGTGGCTTTCAGATGACACAAAACACAAATGTCTCTCTCACAAACAGTTTTGACCATGTACCTTAGACATTTTACTGACCACAAAAATATTAAAATTGTGGATATATTTTATACTGTTCCAGGCACATCAGTTTGTTTCTATTAATATCCGAGTGGTGTGATAATGTATTGATAGACTTTGAGATTATTAGGAAAGACAGAATAGCTTACACACCATGTGAGTGAGATCACTATATATGATTACACGACACAAGCAAGTTGATTTAAGATAAATAAAAACTTCTTTACAAATAAGAATGAATGAAATTATGATGTTATGTATGCAGGATTTGAGGTTGGTTGCCAACCTACAGTATGGTTCTGGATCCCAACAAAGGGGTCTTATTAGATGATTTGCTGGAAATAATCTGCAAAAATAAGGTAAATTGTTTCTAACGTTAAGATGCTTTTTTCCTCATAATTGACTGAATGATTTTACAACTCTAAGCCTCAATAATGCTCAAGGCTTCTGACTAGGTGTCACAAACAGATAATGCTTTGTCGTAAGAAGTCAAACGGTTGGGAGACACCAGGCTGCAACACACAAGACGAATGTACTATAGTCTTCTTCTAAACAGCTGGATATGTGGGGTATATGTGTGTGGCTGAAGAAGGGCAAAATAAGGTCTGAACAATTCAAAACACAAACAGTGATGAGGAGCTGCATGTGGAGGAAAGCGTCCCCACCACAGAGGTAGTGTTTTCCTCAGCCTGGTAGTGAGTGGATTACTGGGGCTAAATCTCCTGTATGCTCTGAGTGCTATAATCACTGAGCAAAAACAGGCCAGGGGAGCAGATGTCACATGGTCTGCAGGGTGAAGGCTGGAGAATTATGTGGGACAATTGCTGGATTGCCTTGGCATCAGACAACCCGAAGGGGGGAAAGGAGATGAGGAGGATGGGGAAGGACCCGAGTATTCAGTAAAGACTGTGGGGGTGGGGTGGGGTGCAGCAGCCGGAGAGGGTTTCTGTATTGTGGCAGTTGAGGAAGAGTTCAGGGGGTAATTACTATGAGAGAACGTTACACACCGAGAAAAACGTACAGTAAGTTAACCTCCTGACCTCAACACCCCCATTTGACTGCATTGCCCATTTAAGCGTGCTTGAATACTTAGCCTTGCAGGGCCAGAGGGTACATTTCCGATCTGAGCATGATTCATTCTTTTCCCAGTGTTTTGGAAATAAGCCTCCTCTGAACACTACAGCTACACATCCCAAGGGAAGGGTTGGCGAAGACAGACACCCTGCATCAACTCATTGAAGATTTATGAGGACCACTCTTGTGTGAAAAGAAGTGATAGAGATAGGCCTGGAAAGGGAAGTGAGCACAGCTGCAGTTTGTACAGTGGAGGGCTTTTATAAGCTGAATGGGGATTTTTGAAAGGGGGAGCTGAGTAGCAGAGTTACGGTCTTCCATACAAAAAGAAACATTTTACTGTCTGCAGTGCAGATTACTACAAATATGAGAGAAGAGAGAGCGAGTCTTTGCCTGTCCTACTTATGTTAAGTGCCTTATAACCATGAAATAAAATGAATTTGCATAGATCTATTTTAAGGCTTTGATGTGGCCATGACGATAAAGCAGGGAGGAATGAGGCACCAGAAAAACTTCTAAAAATCATAATCTGTTTTCACATATTGTGCAAGCCTGAGCCATCGACAGTATACTGCATAAAAATGACCAGGAAATGGCTTTACCTTGATATGTTTGACACCACAGCTTACGAGCTTGCTCGGCTGGTACAAATCCCACGATATGTCAAATATCTGCAGGAAGAAAATATACAGTGCATTAAATACCGCAACATCCACCTTCAAGTCTGGACTTTTAATAACCACATTTGTTGCAGGAGGAGGAAATTAAAAGGAAAAAAAAAAAGTGTGTTGTGTGTGTCTGTGTGTGTTTACCCTGCCTGTGTTATAATGTGTGTGGGCTGAATTAGAAAACAACAGCTGCCTGTATTTCATCTTTTTAAAATTCCTTTTCATTAGATGTACACCCTCAGATGGGCTCTGGAAGGCTTACAATCAATCAGGCCTAACTTGTTTATGTACCCGTTGGGCAGGTGCTCTATCCTGCATTTATAGCTAATTGAGGCAGTCAATACTGAGCTTGTGATGGAGTCAGGGGTTGAGGAAAATGTTTACCCTGTCTGTATGACCAGGAGCAGCTGCCAGAACCCTCCCTCTCCTCCAGTCCCACACGCAGATTGTGTTTTTAGAGTCCAAACCCACAGACACCAAACACTGTGAAAAGAGCAAAGAATGGTAAATTAACCGTTCTTATATATAGTGCTTTTGTACTCATGAGGACATGAGGGCTCAAAGCACTTTATACAGCATGTCTCATTCACCCATTCACACACAATCACACTCCAATGAGCACATCAAGAACAGCTTGGGGGTCGCGATTTTGCCCAAGGATACTTTGGCTACTGGAGTAGCCAGGGATCGAACCACCAACCTTCCAATGAATAGAAGATCTACTCTACCTCCCAAGCCACAGCCACCCAAAAAAAAAACCCCACAGACATCACAGACAGAACAGACTCTCGTTCTGTTGCACCAATCACTGCAAAACAAACTTAGCTACCTCCACTGTAGCATGGTAGGTCACAGTGAAAGGGCTAATAATGACTACAAAGCAGAAGAGAACAGTTGTCCAGCCTCTGGCGCTTCCAGTAAGCACATTTGAGTGCTTTTGCTGGAGGAGCCACCTATAGCTGACTGAGTGAGTAGGCAGCAGCAGTGGAGCAGAAGAGAAGCGAGCAACTCTCATGGAAATCCTTCACCACTCTGCATCTTGCTTTACCTCTTTGATTCAGTGCTGATTCAGTGTTTGGCTATGGACAAAAGTCTCTGGTGAGGCATTTGCACATTTTTAACTTGAGTTTGAAAAGCCTGTGTTTTAATGATGAGCAAAGAGGCCCCAAGGGTTGATACCCAGTGGAACCGCCTGGATGAGGGGGCTGAAATGTGCATCCAAACTCAAGTAATTTTTTAGCAGCAATAGTGGAGTGACTCTAGGGCTGTTCCGTTGATGGGTCTAGTTCAGCAATAATTAGATGAATCTCTGTGTTTGTACAGATATTCATGGCCACCACAACAGGAAAAAAAAGGAAAAGAGGTGATCATCTTAAGCAAGTTTACTCAAATTTTGGGGGGCTGTGGAGCCTTTACAGTGGAGAAATTTGGCAAGGACCCTCTCATAATCCTAACACAGATTTAGCTGGTTTGGGGTTGGTGTGACGTGGACTGAAAGCATGGTCTGACTCAAATATTTCAATATTTTAAATGGTTCTCATTGTTAGTTATCCACTTTTGAATGATGTCACATGATTTATAGCAAATTCTTTTAAGGACCTTTTTATAACGGGCCATTGAATCCACTTTGAGAGCCACTTACCTGGATCAACCACAAGGGTGACATTGTTGGATTTTGGTAAAATGTTATCAAAAATATAACATGGACTGCAATTAAATTTGATTAAAAACTCGAATGATCCCTTTTCCTTTAGTACTATGGTCAGTTCAGAATTTTTCCTTTGATTATAACCAATTATCTCATGTTGATGACATTTTAAATGATCAATAAATTAGTAAATGTTAGCATGCTAGGATATTAAATTAAGACCGGTGTGGTCACCCATAGTCTGCATGGAATACACCGACTTGTCTTGTGTCATTACAGTTTAACTAGTGCTCTGTGAGTAGTTGGTGAGTGTTTGTAGATAAGTTGCTATCTTCCTCGGAAACTATCGGCAAACTGCTTGAGACCAAAACAATCACAATGAGGTTTTTGGTCCAGCAGCCTCTTTGTGAGTGATTTCACTTAGCGATAGCTAGAAGCCTGCAGCAACCACTCACCAACCGGCTGGGAAAAACATATTTTTTCCTAGCAACCAGAGGTTTCCAGGGAGTGATTGAGGATTTAAATGGCCAACTGTATACCATTAAAAAATATCAGTTTTGGTCTCTGTGGATAGTTTCCAACTACATAAAAACTGTACAGGAGGGATTTTTGTTTTGCGTAACTTCCCTGTTGGGGCGTGACTGCTTAAAATGATTTGCCAGCCATTACAGGCAGTTGTAACCATTGACTGTCTGCTAGGCCTCATGTCTGCTAATTCCAATCACTGACCTGGACTTTTCTAGAGTGTTTTGTGGTGTCAGTGTCTTCTGGAAAATTTTTCAATGAAATTATCTGTCATATAGTAATAATGGCACTGTTAATTAGCGGGTGTCTGTGTGTTAGCGTTTATGGCTCCAGCTTGCTTACTTGCTAGCAGTGGCTGAACTTTATGCTCCACCCTCTTCTTTAAATATGTCATGTCTGGGTCCAAAAACATGCCAGAACACTAACAGTGAGACTTCAGAATGCAAAGTCCCAACCCAGCTGGTAATGTTGTGTGGCTACGTCCATCCTTTATATACAGTCTGTGGTTTCTTACTATCATAGACAAAATCCCTGTCTGTGTGTTTGCCTGTGAACCTGCCCTACACATCAGGAGTTGAACAACTAAAGCTGGCACACAGGTTTATCTCAGATTGCTGACAATTCATGTCTGTATCAGATATTATGGCATTGTGGCAGTCGTGCACCTATAAAACCTTAAAAAATATAATTGTGTCATTTTCATTTTGTGACAAAAAGATCTCATTTATATCTACAAAATCTGAATTATGCATATGAATTATGCAGATACATTATGACACCATCATGTCACCTGGCAACCACCTAACAATGGACTTAAATCACAGACAAAACCACATAAAAATGCAACTCATAAGTGTAACCTTGATCACAGCATAATCTGGCATGTAGAAAGTGGCTAAAACAGAACAAGAAGAATGGAGTCAAAGAACTGTTAGTATTTTGTGTACCAAACAATAGCGCTGCAGCTCATACTGAAATATATTGGAAAGATGGAAGTGTCAAATATCAGTGTATTTTTTATATTACTTTAATAGATGGAGAGAGTAATGGCACCAGGGATTCATTCTAGATTGCTCTGAGTTCAGCTCTCACTTCCTCTGATCCAGGAAGGGGAGAGATGGAGAGTAAACAGAGCTGCTAAACTAAGAAGCAATGGAGTTTTCCCTGGCTTTAAATGCTGTCACATTTCATCTAAATCCCCAGTTCTTGACCCGAGCAGGAAAGTAGCACAGGGTTATCACCCTTCCATGTCTCTAACTGCAAAATGCAGGATGTTCAAGCCAGCTCTAAAAGCTCCAATTAGATGAAGAGGCATGTAAAGATAAAACCTGTTCAGTATTGATTTTCATAGTCCACGTCAAGATTATCAGAAGGCTGCAGTGTGTAAACATTAACTGGTGGCAAGTCTGTGTGCACTTAAGAGCCACTTAAAAAGATGAAAAAAAAATGGCTAAAAAGGAAGTTGATGGAATGTGCCAGAGAATAAAAATTAAGCTGTCTGTCTTGGCAAAAAATACTGGACAAGCCTGCAAAGATTAAAACTACAGCAGCACTGTTCATCCTTTAATGTGACAGATTCTCAGTGTCTTTTAAAATCTGCATTATTGTGTCAGAACTGTACCTGTCCCTCGAGGTCAAAGGCCAGGCAGGCGATGCCGTGTGTGTGCACATCCTTGAGGATGGACACAGTCTGCACAGTGTAGGAGTCCCACACACAGATATAAGGCTCCTTGCCCACCTGTCCCGTGGCCACCAACACACGCTCCGGATGGAGAGCTAAACTGTACAGAGAGAAAACACCTGGTTAGCATTGCTACTTTGCTTGCTTGTATGTGTATTTTTGTGTGGAGACAAGGGATTCACCCTCCCAGCAGATGAACACAGAAGTGTGCAATGGAAACAGAGTGGCAGCTTGATGAGGTGACATGGTTCAGTTAACTCAGTCATGCTCAGTGTGCACGCACGGACGCACGCACACACACACACACACACACACACACACACACACACACACACACAGCCTGGCTTCATGTGTGATGCGTTCACAAAAAATATAAAAAAGCAACACTGGCAAATCTGTGAATTTCATCTTTCTCAGTTTTTATTCATCTTCCTAGCGTCCCTTGAATTATTTTCTGCCCCTTTCACCTTTTTTTAATTCATCCGGGGTTTCCTCGCATCACTGGGCATATGTTTGTAACACTGTTACATAATCCCCCGTCCGCTCCACTCGTACCTCCCCCACCTACAAGCAATCCCACTCTACAGCTGAGCAACAGCATGCTGTATAAAGCTCTCACTCTCTTCTCCTGCTCCACCCATCCTTTCACCAGACCCGAGTCACGTTCCAGGCAGGCCTGCATGATTTACTGGGCACTTCTTCCTCTCACCTTGTCTTGGCCTATATAGTTCATGCTCCGATGGAGCTCCCTCCATTATAATCATACTGTTTTGCCAATCGCGCTCCAGCATTTGTAATCCTGGCATGTATTCAGACAGCAGGGCCAAAGAGACTTCATGAACCTAACAGCATCAACCTGCTGAGTGAAAGCAGCTCACAACAAATGGTCCACTTTGACTCTCTAAACTCTGCCTCATCTTTCTCTTTCAAAGTTTTCAGTGCGGATCTTTTTGTCTGACTGGTGACACTTTATCTGCATTCGTAATGCGCTGTCATCACAGAGTAGACAAAGCTTGGTGGTGTAACGTCTTTGAAAGCTGCGGTGGGTCTGATGTGACAAGCCTGATCTTTGTCATCCTTCAGCTCTCTCTGCTTTTTCTCCCCCATCGCCGTCTTTGTTGAACCTCTCTCAAACCTGACGCAGTTTCTCATCTTACTTTTTATGAATTATATAATCAGAGCAAAGCGGCTAAAAATAGCATTCAGAGGAAGAGAAAAATACTGAGATGCAGACAGACAGCAGAGAAAACTGCTTTGGCATGGCCAGGTAGTGTGCAGCAAATCTGTCTGGTGTGACAACATAAAACACGATTAATGAAGATTAAAACTTCCAACATCTTTGGAGTCAATCTAATACCAAATAGGAAGCGCTCATACCTAAATCTTCTATCCTGCATTTGAAATGTGCTTTTACAGCTTGAAAATCAAATGCAGTCTTCGAGCCAACTACAACCAGACTGTTTCCCTTACATTCCTGTCAGCTGAAGAGCTTGTTAAATGCCATCACTAATGACTTTGCCTGCAGTGCATTGCCACGGCTCTCCTGTTTGGTATAGGCTATGGCTGTTTGATGCATCTGTCCTCCATCTGCAAAATTCTGTAGTACAAAATGAGCTATACAGCAAATAGTGCAGCAATTTAAATGCCTGTTTTCATATAGATATAAGGCAAAAAAAAAATTTTTAATACCAGAGGAACTGATTTCTCATGGTGAGGATGCAAAAATAGAGCACAAAAAGCACACAAGTTAGATCTATAAGAAAAAGACAGGAAACACCATGCATTTGTGATCCATGAATAGAGAACATTAAAGTACACAAGGCCACAAATGATCGTAGAGCCTCATTTTAATGTAAGCTCTTGAGACACATTCTGCAGTAGTAGTTTTCTTTGTTTGATTTTGCCTACACTGGATTAAAAAGAAACAGGGGATTAGGACATTTCAGAAGGTCTATACAGTAGGGGTTATTTCCCAGGATGCTGCAAAGTGTTTTTAATCCATCAGCTAGCTCCAAAAACTAAAAATAGAAAAGATAAAGTAAGCAGTAGGTATGTTCAGTGGTGCTCTGCTTGATTAGATTGTCCCAAAGACAGCGAAAAGGGGGGAGAAAGGGATGATGATGAGGGCAAAGACTCTTAGTGGGTGTTACAAAAAAATTTAACTAAAAATCAGCATTTGTTTTTTTTTTTCCCTGTTTCATCAGTTAAATGATTAGTCAAGTGACAGAAAATTAATTGGTTTAATTATCAAGCAACCACTAATCAGTTAGCAAGGATAAATTCTTAATTTTTGCTGGTTGAACCTCCTTGAATGTGAGGATTCGCATTATTTGCATCACTCTGATCTGATTCAGTATCTTTGGGTTCTGGACAGAAAAAGCAGCGACTGGCAGTGTCACTTCAGGTTCTTGGAGCTTTTTGGGCTTTTTCCACTATTTTGTGACATTTTATAAAACAAATGATAAAACAATCCCTTAAAGGAAACAGCAGCAAAGGAAACAATGACAAAAACAGTTTGCTGAAGTCTTCTGTTTAGTAAATATCTCCTGAAGAAGGCAGAGCTTTGTTCACAAAACCCTCCATATGCAATTTATGCATTATATATCGATTATAACTTCTAAAAGTACCATAATGGCCAAAAGGCATCACTGACATCCAGGATGTTTGTAGTGAGGATAAAATACAAATAAGAGTACCATATCTGAGCATGTGTAGCCACTTCAACCTCATCTGTTTAAAACATTCATAATGCCACTTAAAATAAGTTATTTATTTTTTAATCCCAGTGACAACACTGCTGAATCATACCATTGTGCTAAGTAACTGTACTAAACTCTGGAGGATCCTAATTGGGTAAGACAGATGTGCTCTTTAGAGAACAAGCTTCCTTTTACAGAATAGCCTGGGACCTAGTAACAGTGAGTGCATTTGTGATTGTGCTGGGACTTTTTAAAGAGTATCCTGTGTATGTGTTGCACACGCAACCATCTGGATAAACCTAGATATGCTACCTGGAATACTTCAATAGAATTAGGGACAAACTATAGATACCGCAATACACCGTAGTGCTTCCTCTGTCAACAATTATTGATACACTGGAACCAAATAAATATTTTTATTACTACATGCAGAAACTCTAAATGGTTTCACCTGCTTTATGACTTCTTGGGGTGAATTGATATATGATTAAAATGCAGTACATATGATAGCACACCCACTCTGAAACCACAGCGCAGTGAATTAATACATATTTTCTGCTTTGTTTTTGTTTGCTTTTTTAAACACTGTGATGGAAGTACCCAAGATGATTGCCGTGCAATAAACCTTCCAAGTGTTTCAGGATACAAAAAGGAACTAACAAAAAATGAGAACAAAGTGTGCACAAGCTGAGAAAGCAGGTATACAAATAAGGCAGAACAACCAGATGAGGTGACAAAGACAAGAGAAAAACCAGATGAGGTTGCACTGAGCAATGACACAGGTGGGAGCAGGGAGCAGGTGGAAACGATCACAAAGAAAGGACAGTTAAGTAAAAGCACAGGACACACACAAAAAATAAGCAAATCTGAGGGATACAAAGACAAGGGAACGCTGGGGATCACAGGAAATATGAGCACAAAAAGGAATATCGACGAAAATCCAAACAAAGACTGAAACATAAATATATTAAAACCTGGGACCGTGACAGCACTGAATATCACACAGTTGCTGTATCTTGACTATTATTATTATGTGCAACATACTGTGATAGTGTCATATCATCACTTGTTATTACTGTTATTATTATTATGCCACCCCAAGATAATGGCCCTGTAAACCCAAGGTGCTTGGTGTGGTGGTGAAAAATACAAGACATCACTGAATACAATTGACACAAAACCTGGAAAGAATAATAATACTTATGCATGTAAACACACTCACTGGCAATATGGAAATGCATGTAAAGATACAACAGATTAGTCTATAATCTTCCAATAAGACTTTTCCCTTGTGGATGTGGCAGTTGGACATTTTGAGCATGGGATTGAGAAAAGCAAAATGAATGATTACCACAGAGACCGATATTGTACTGAGGCTGGAGCTTGCATAAAAATAAGCTGAAGATAATGCTTGAGGAAGTAGATCACCACAAACGATTCACATTAATCAACACTAAAATAATGAAAGATGGATCCAAGGATGGGATATGTAAATCATATCTATTAGCTCTCATAGCTGCTGTCAGCAGTAACTGTCTGAAAGTACATTCTCACACACTGGTCTAATATATCACAGTGATCTGTTTCTCACACAAGGTTTTAATTTGTTTAGCAGTAGTCAAAATATTACATGCATTATTATTAAAAACACTTTGTTTGTTCATATCATTAGTTTATGGAGTTCAGACTCTTCTCTGCGAGCCAGACTTGGTGTTCCTTTACGAACCCCGCAGCAGTATTAATGGAAATGTATTCACAGTATCTTTGCAAGCTCACCGAAACAAGACCAGCCTCACTCTGGCAACTATAATCCATAATTCTGGCCGTGGTCCATCAAAAAGGTAACAAGATATTGTGAGTAATAGGAGATGGCCTTTTATTCCTGTGTCTATGACACCCTCTGGTTACCTCATTAACTCTCACTATCAAAACAAAAACAAAAAAACATGGAGAAATTCTTTTCCAGCCAGAGAGTAATTGTGCTTTCTCTCATTGCCCGATTTAGATACTTTTCTGATTATTGTCTCTTACTTATAGGAATTATATTCCAGAAGGACAATTTGGAATGTGAAATAATTTGAAATTTGCAATTTCTACATGATTTGCAATGAATAAAACAGCATCAAAGTAGTTACACATACAGTTCCAATGTCCTTCTGCTTCAGTAGGTACACTATTAAAAAAGACTGCAAACATTTAATGGCCTGATGCCCAGTGAATAGACAAATAAAATAAATGTTTTAAACATGCTTTAATCGAACAAGGTCACACGTTTGTATGTTGAGTATGAATCAGGAGCTTGTGTAAATAAAAGGGCCTTTTCATTTATTGCATTTAAGGCAGTTTCTTGTGTTTACTCCGCATGTTCATGTCACAGTGATGATGAAACTCACATTCAAAGCTAGACCATGAAATAATGACTACACAGAGAAGGCNTCAGAAGACTTCTGATGCATGGCAGCTTTCTCTGCACTCCATCCTCCCCCACTTTTGTGAATTTACACCCACAAATGAAATAAAATGCAATAAATTGGAAATTTTTCTGGTTTAAATTGGCGTTTGGAGTTGACTATGTGCATAAGCATGAGGGTCTGCAAGAGGCTCTGTATTTCCCTGTCATTTGTGGCCATTTGATGAGCAGAAATTTGCTTTTTTTGCTTCAATAAATTAAACCCTACTCAAAAGTAATTGGTTAAAAAATTATTTTTATTCCAACCCCTGTGAATTTCCTTTGTGGAGGAGGCCAATACCTCTTTGGCAGGCACTGCAAATATGTGCTTTCCTAACAATCTCTTTATCACTGCACTGAGTGTGCTGTTGGGTTTGGGTCATGGGTAACTCAATTAGGGATCCGCCGACTGTGAAATTCCAGACAAATACCACCACACATGTTTTAAAACTAGCAATTTTGTGTGTGGCGTTAGTTTTAGTTTCCATTATTTATTCTCCCATTTTCAGCTACCGTCCACACTATCATTTAACAATTAACCATCACAAAAATAATCTGAACGTCAGCCTCTTTTTTTTTTTTTTTGCCATGAGGACAATGGGAGTGAGCAAGGCCAAGATCAGTTGAAACTAACTGATTGCTACCTTTACTTTGAATGTATTCATATGAATGGGTCAGGTTTGTGTGGACAGTATGTGCTCTGCATGTTGGAGATGAAGCTTTGTAGTATAGACCTGTGGGTCTCAAACTTTGGCTCAGACAAGCAGGTGAAAAATATAAGGTGAGACTAAAATGAATTATTATGATTTTTTTTGATGAAAATAAATGTAAAAAACATTTTACTAATGCTATTGCATGACTTTTGTTTAGTTACTTATTTTTGTTAATGGTACTTTCAGCTGCTCCTTTATTTCCCAAAGGGGTCGCTTTAGTGGCTGGATCAGCATATTTGATTTGGCACAGACTTTACGCTGGGTGGCCCTTCCCAGCGCAACACTTGGAGTGCACTAGCTTGTGACCCCTAAGGCTGGGTTTGTGTCTCCTCCCGCTCTTGCGAAAGATTTCCCAGGGATCTTTTATGTGTATGGTGAATGTCTCAACCATGTTAATGATTGGTAAAAAAAAAAAAAAAATCACATTAGGGGCTTCTGAAGTGGGGCATGCCTGGAAACATTTGACAACCACTGGTATGGACAACTTTCCCAGGGTTTTTCCTGGCTTTGGGGTTTGCTTACCAACGAGACCAATCAGCCTACTACACACATAAGCATGATTAGCCTGCAGATAGCAAAAGAGTCTGTATTTCCTTTCCTAATAGAATTCTATTCATTTTCCTCATATTTGTGGGCATTTGATAAACAGCAATGCTAATGATTTTTCTTTGGTGAGAGCCAAGATTTTTTATATGCAGGAAAAACTCTTGTTTCTGCTGGGGTTTAGCAGGAGCCTCGGGCTCTTAGAGTTTCTGACTTGAATAAAAGCAGTTTGGAACAACAGCAGATATGAGGAAAGAATAACAAATAACAGTTTTTACAAGGCTACTCACTTTAATGATGTGCCTCACAGTACTCTGCTCTAACTGGAGGTTGTTAACAGTCTCAGGTCTATTCTGTTATTGCACAGCATCATGTTTATTTACATTTCTAACAATGCACTACTAAACTGCCTGAAAGGCCAGCCAAAAAAAGGTTAGACTACTTTGCAATATTGTCTGCGCAGTCTTTCATTCATGTGAAAACCTGCCTATTAGCTCTTCCACATTACTTGGAAACCAGTTAAGAGGCTGCAGCGTGAATCAAACCAAGAGGGAGAACTGGCTAATTCCATATAGAATCAGTCGAATCTGACAAAAGTTCCCATCTGATCCCCTCAGAATCAGCTGTACAAAACTTAACATTCATACACTGAAAATATTAAGCATTACAGACCGTCTAGGAATATATGATTGGGTTGAAATTTTGCATCTTTTAATTCAGGTTATTATTTTCCAGCACTTTGAGCCCTCGTAACTTCATAAGTACAGGAGATAACTACATTATTCCCTTTCAAAAGTGCATTTTTGGATAGTCTTTCAATATCTGACTTCTGCTGTGTCAAAAATAATTTTCTGATGTAGTCATTTTTTAAAGACTCGATAAATATTAAATTAGAGATTCTATTTAATCAAGAAATTAAAATCATGATGACTCTGAATGAGTGAGCTCTGTACATGTATACAACACGTTCAAAGCTCCTAGGGAATTTATTTAACTTCCACATTTTTACTCTCGTCAGGAGCACCACGCCAGTCTGGATAATCGTGATGCCATTAAAATTTTGCATGGCACCATCAAACACACTAAAGTTATTGAACAGAAAACCCAGGTGATTCTGAGGGGTTCAGGTGGGAGGCACTCATTGACTTTTCATGGGATGAGCCAAACAAGTGCTGTAATTAACTTGTGATATTAAAAAAAAAAAAAAAAACATTTACAATTTTTCTCACAAATCCACAGCAACAGCATTTAAATTGGATCAAGAAAACCAAGAGAAACAGTATTTGAATTGCAGGTCTCTTTGAGGAAGCTACTTCTCTTTCACAGTGAGTTAGTGCAATGTGAGAACTCAGCTCTGAATGTGGCAAGGACTGCTCCTGGTTGTGCCATAGAAGTCATATTCAAAGGCAGTATTTAAAAGAGCTTCAGAAGCACTCCTTTGAGGCCTTTAAAATGGCTATTACTTAGGATTTAATAAAAGACAGCTTAAGGGACCTGTATAGCTTGCACTGTACTGTAAGTACATTCATATCCCTATTTCAAACAGCCTGGCTGCACAAAAAAGCATATGGCCACACTAGAAAAAGTCTAATCTATCTAAATTCTTGCATTTCACACTGAAATAGTTTGATCAAATTTGCAGATTTTACTTTAATTCACAATTTTTATATATTTGTTAGTTTTGCAGATCAAACACCAGAGTCTATCACTCCTCCTGCTAACCATCTGAACTCAGGCACTTTACCCACAGGGCAGCGGAGGGTTAGTATCTCTACTGTCCGATTAATAATGGAGCAGGAGTCCAGCTGACTACCGACACAGTATAAAGCTAGTCATCTCCAGGCCAACCCACGCATGCACACATATGTCAACACAAGTGCAGAAGCGTTGGACACAGGTCACTGTTGTGCAGCATGCTGAGGAAGATGAGTGATATGATATTATTTTACTCATGATATATTTTGCTGTGCTTTTAATAATAATTTTTAAAAAAATTGGTTTTCTGGGATGCAGAGGAGAGCTACTAAATCCCTTAGTAGCTCAGTTTTCCAATCCAAGGATTCCTTCAAGGACAGCTATGTTCAAGTGCATTTTTCAGATCCTGCACATAAGTTGACTTGGAAATCCAAGCCAAGAATTCCAAAGAAGAATAGACCTTTATTTAAAAATAACTGATTCTTAATCTATTGAGCAAAAATGCCAAATATTTTCTCCTAACTGATGAATGGTTTGTTGAAAAGTAGTGTCATTTGTGTTTCAAGGTGAGAAATTATTTTAAAGCAAAGCATAAGCATAAACTCAGCGAGACCATTCATTTCGGTTTTGTGATTCATATTAATGTAATGGTTCGAACAAACATGAGCTGGCTGAAGGAGTGGTAGTAGAGTAATCTCCAGTGAGAGTGGTTTTTAAAGGCTACTTGCTTTGCTGGAGTGCCCATGAGCAATACATTGAACCCTCAACAAACTATAGGGATGCTGCTCAGAAGGTGCAAATATCGTATGCACAAGGTGACACCAGCACCAATAATGACAACTCTACATTATCAATGCAAATTCCTGCTGAAAGTCTGGTGCTGTCCACGGTGCTGAAATGCATTTCTGTATTTATATATACATGGAATTACTACCTGATTATATCATCGTTGTGCCCCAGGTAAAATTTCTGCTTGTGTTCCCGGGTGTTGTACACAACTCCCACACCGGCGACGAAATAGACAATTTCCTTGGCGGCGGTATAGTACAGGTTGTTGCGGCACTGATGTCCCCGGTATCCGTACACCCACTCCAGTCTCAGGTGGCAGTTGGGAGCAGTCCTGTCAGCCATGTCCGCACTTCCGTGTGTGTCTCTCGGTCGCTATCACGTAGGCTTTCTGATGTAGTGTCATTCAACAAAAAGGATTTATTTTAAGCCCGCGAGTCCCATCCGACTAGTTCCACTGGAAACAACCAGGAGTCAAGAGCAAGCGTTGAAATGAGGCATGTTTGAGGGTCATGTAAATTAAAAGACTCGCTGCCTGGTAAGATAAAAGCCCCCTACCGCTATTTAAGAAACTGATTTCTACGCTGCTGTTTTCATTGAGTCTACTTGTACTTCAGCACCGGGCTCGCGGTCCTCTTCGAGTCGGGTCAAAGCTCCTGTCAAATCCTACAAAGATGGAGCTGTACTGTTATTCCACAAGCCCCGCCCACAAAGATGACGGAGAAGCCCGCCATCCAATCAGATGCCCTGACTCATTCAGGAGTAAAAAAGCAGGAGAGGACAAGTCTGTCACGACCATCAAACAGTGTTACAGCTTGTGCTTGACCCTATTTATGAATGTTTTAATGTAATGTCAGCCTTTATACTCTTAATATGTGATTTTCAAACATAGAGTGTAAAACTTGAATGAACTAAATAATACTAATAATTTAAATTTTTATTATTTAGTCCATTCAAGTACACAGTGTTTATTGAAGTGTAGAGTCTGTTCCATGACTCACATAAAGATGTATGAGTAAGAAAGCTCTTTCTTTACAAGCTATTTACTTGCTAAATTATACATTTCCACAAAGTTATATTTTTATTTGGATTCCATTAATTTTGTCTATATTTCTTGTAAATGTATTTTTTATTGATGGATGGATGGATGGATGGATGGTATTGTAATTTTCAATACAATAGTGACGTCCTATAAATTTTATTTTATTTTATTTTATTTTATTTTATTTTATTTTATTTTATTTAGCTCTTTAGAGGAAACTGCGGCGGTGAAGGACCGCCCCCTCCGCTGTTGCCGAGCGACAGAGGAAGCGTTGCTTTGCCTTCATCCCAGTTCCTCTTAGCAGCTTGCTAAGTGATTTGTACATCTACGGTATTTCCCCCTGATTGCCAAAAGCAATGGAAGTAACGATGGACCCCTTGTTTCTGGCGTGGAGCTATTTCAGAAGGCGGAAACTTCACCAATGTTCCGATATTTGTACAAAAATATTACAAGACAATCCATACGACCAGGTACCGTGGCGACGTTAGCAGGGCTAGCCTAGCTTGCTAACGCAGGACAGCTGTACAACCTGCTGCATAATCCCGATTAGTCGTGCCCGTGTAGTTCGTAATATCTCACTAACGTAGCATTTCATCGTACTTATTCAGTTTATTATCAGCTTAGTGTCTGTCGCTGGACGTTTCCTTGCATTTCATACTTTCTTCCTACCTTGTGTTATGTTCATTCTCCCTTAGCCCCACATTTTATTCACATTTTTCTTAAAATTGTCTTACTCTTCTCTCACTAACTGTTTGCACTCTCCCTTAAGGACTCATCCATGCTTATCTCAGAGGTAACCGTGACTGCACGTGTTTCTGCCTTCTATCATTTCCATCCTTTTTTTGTAGATAGTTTATGTTGTAGATGAAGTATTTTACATGACTGAAAATTGTGTGTGTGTGTGTGTCATAGGCTGCATGGAGCTTGAAAACCCGTGCTCTTACAGAGATGGTATACATAGATGAAATTGAGGTTGACCAGGAGGGGATTGCTGAGATGATGCTGGATGAAAGCTCTATTGCTCAAGTTGCACGTAGGTTAAAACTTTTCCTCAATGTGGCACAGTTAAGTAAATGAATAAGTTAAACATTGCCTCAATGGGTAATTTTTTTGATAACACTTTATCTCTGCAAGGACCTGGAACATCACTGAGACTTCCTGGAACAAGTCAGGGTGGAGGTCCCACACCAGCCATCAGGTAACCTTTTCAAGAAAAAAAAAAACCCTAAAAAACTAATAAGGCTTTTTTTTTTTTTTTAATTAATCTCTGATCACATATTTTGTTCCCTGAAATCTAGGCCCATGACACAGTCAGGGCGCCCTATTACGGGATTTGTGAGACCCAGCACACAGTCAGGGCGTCCTGGGACAATGGAGCAGGCCATCAAAACCCCACGTACTGCAAGCACAGCTCGTCCTGTCACTGCTTCTTCTGGTAGATTCATCCGTTTGGGAACAGTGAGTACTCTTAATGAAATAAAAGCCACATGTGAAACACATTTAACAGATTTTTATTAGCCTGTTAGCATTTTTTTCAAGTTAATTTATAGAGCATATATTATCAATTTATTATTTATTGTGTTACACTGAAAACCTGAAATTTTTAGCAGGACCTTTTTTCTTTCTGTTTCCCCAGGCTTCAATGCTAACCAATCCTGATGGACCTTTTATAAACTTGTCTAGACTAAATCTGGCCAAGTATTCCCAAAAACCTAATTTATCCAGGGTAAGACTGGGACTGTCACTTCCAGACACATCAGTTGTTTGTCATTGTGCTTTTCCTGTATGTGAAGTAATTGTTTTCCTCCACAGACACTATTTGAATACATCTTCCATCATGAAAATGATGTGAAAAATGTAAGTGATTGACAAATCTGCACTATAAATAAAATTACAATGCATTGGCTAATAGGATTGTATGTAATGAAATGTTATATTCCTTGTACAGGCTTTGGATTTAGCTGCTCAAGCTACTGAACATGCACAGTTCAAAGACTGGTGGTGGAAAGTTCAGCTGGGAAAATGTTACTACAGGCAAGTAACGCATCATCATCCAAATTGTTCAAGAGCAACATTTCTTTAAATTTGCATTTATATATGAAATTATGTAGCAATTGCTTTTTCTCTCCTCTGCAGGCTTGGCTTATATAGAGAAGCAGAAAAACAGTTTCGATCAGCCCTCAACCACCAAGAGGTGGTAGATACATATCTCTATCTTGCAAAGGTAGTGATTACTGCCAAGGTTTTGCACATTTTGAGGTACTCTCTCTAAAGCAATCTTTTTCATTAAATCACCATCCCTGTTTTCATTTTCCCATAGGTTTATCAGCGTATGGATCAACCAATAACAGCTCTCAGTCTTTTCAAGCAAGGTCTGGACCACTTCCCTGGAGAGGTCACCCTTCTAACAGGAATTGCTCGTATCCATGAGGTACAGTATGTCACCATCATAGGTGTAATGCTACTAGAGCACACCAGAAAGAACAAAGAAAGAAAAATAAAATCAATTTTAAAACGGACTGGCAACCAATATAAGGAAGCTAATATGTGTGGTGTGTGGTCTTGCTTGCATGTGTCAGTTAAGAACAGTGACAGGCTGACACTTGAAAGAAGACTGTTAATAGTCAAGTCTGGACTTAATGAAAAACCTTTTCAAAGTTGCTGAAGCAGAGAAATAGCTTCACCTTTGCAAGTAGTTGAAGTTAAAAGAAGTTAGCTTTAACAACAGCATTTATTTGATTTTCACTCCAAGATTCTTTGCAAGGGGTTTTAATAGATCCTTAAAGGGCTGAGCTTGTGGAAGTAAGGGCTTCCAGTTACAATAATAATGTCTGTTTAACACAAAATCTTAAGGATTTGCCTCAAGCGTCACCATTTGGGAACCACTGGACTATGTAAACTTGCCACTGTAGCTCCATCCATCCATCCATCCATGCATCCATCCATCCATCCAGATGATAAAACTGCCAAAATGAGATTAACTGTCTATAATGTGGTATTTTGACAGGAGATGAACAACATTTCATCAGCTACAGAGTACTACAAAGATGTCCTGAAACAGGACAACACTCATGTGGAGGCCATAGCCTGCATAGGCAGCAATCACTTCTACACAGATCAACCTGAGATTGCGCTGCGGTTCTATAGGTCAGACAAACCTTTCTGTACAATTTCTGTAATGTGTTTTTACAGTTTATGGGATGATATTTTATATACCATCTGTGATTTAATATGCTTCACCCTTTGCTAGACGGCTGCTCCAGATGGGAGTGTATAATTGCCAGCTGTACAACAACCTGGGCCTGTGCTGTTTCTACGCCCAGCAGTACGATATGACTCTGTCCTCGTTTGAGAGGGCTCTGGCTCTGGTGGCCAATGATGAAGAGCAGGCTGATGTCTGGTACAACATAGGACACGTGGCTGTAGTGAGTTAACAGAAAATATCCCAGAAATGATTTGTTTCACTTCCATATATGGTTTACAGTTAAAATAATTTGACACTTGGCTAATAGAAATGACAGTCATACAGCATATAATTTAGAATATGTTCTATGTTTACAGGGAATAGGAGACTTGACGCTGGCCTATCAGTGTTTTAAACTGACCTTGGCATTTAATAACGACCATGCTGAGGGCTACAACAACCTGGCTGTGTTGGAGCTGCGCAAAGGTCATGTTGAACAGGTGAAGACATTGTTGTGAATCACAGCTTTTTTTAAGCCGCTAAAATATGAGGTATAAAATCACAATGGTGTTCTTTCAGACCTCTAATGTGATGTAACACAGCCCATTATTAGAAAATCACTAAAATTTAGTTATTAGTAGCGTCATACAATAATCCAAAGTACAAGGAAACACTAGAAAACATGGAACGAAGGAACACACTACCAAGAGGGGGAACTTGACAAAGGGTCAAGGGAAAACGCAAACAATATAGTCACAAGGTAATGAGGAATGTGGGAATAGCTGGGGAGGTCGAGACACCGGAATCAAAAGTAAAAGCACATCACAAGGAAGTCACCAAAATAAAGCAGGAAGTGCTAAACAGGGAAGACATAGACACATGAATGGACTAAACACAGGGGGCTCAATACATAAGGAAGAACACAGAGGGAGGAACTAAACCACAATTTTAGAAATAGAAAGCACATTAAATATACTTACATGGAAAATATACAAGCATCAACATAATGCAAACCATGGGTCACAAAATAAGTAACAAAAACTCAAAGTTCCAAAAAAACTCAAAAACTGGGTCAAAGTCCCAGGATCATGACCCCAAGAGCTGGGCAATAAAGCAATTTAGCAATGATATCTTGATATGAGACAAGGCATCATGAGATATATGAGATTGTTTTTTTCTGGCAGCACTTGGAGCATGTGCAATCCATCTGCTTCATGATGGTGAAGTGATATAAGGATTGCTCAGATTAAGAAAAATTAAACTGAGAATCTGCAAAATTGTAGTTTCATATAGATTTTCATAAAATTCTGCAGTGTCAATGGTTAATTGTTGCCCTGTCTTTAATCCAGTCTAAAGCCTTCCTTCAGACTGCTGCGTCACTGGCCCCTCATATGTATGAGCCACACTTCAATCTCTCCATCCTCTCTGAAAAGGTAATTTATCGAAATCCAACTGAGCCTGTGACTGATGCAGTGGAGTTAAAGTGACGAGGTGTGATCTCTGTATGTTTTTGTCTGTGTCCAGATTGGGGACCTTCAGAGCAGCTACAGCGCAGCCCAAAAGTCTGAGGATGCTTTTCCAGAACATGTCGACACTCAGCAGCTTCTCAGGCAACTTCGGCAGCACTTTGCTGTGCTGTGAGCATCCAAACAAATATAAAGTAATAAGTTGTTAGATTAGTCGTACACAGAAATTGGCAAAGTGGCATTAGCTTTGATTTGTGTTTATTTATTAACTTCCAGTTTATTAGGTACATCTGTGGTTTAAGCGCTTCAACAGAATGAGTGGTAGCCCTTTGAAGGGTATTTCCAAATGTAGTTCTGCACTCCAGTGCTGAAACTTGACGTGATTGTCCATCCTCCTTTTGCAGACTTGTCACATATAGAATCAACTGTCATTGGTGTTTCTTTGTTCTGTTCTCTGTAAAACTTTAGATCAGTAGAGTTTTAAAAAGGCTGCAGTTCAAGAAATGTTAGAATTAAAATGTACAGCTTGAGTGTTTTAGTTAAACATCCATACAATCATAAATGGCCGTCACACAACATGTGACTTTCACAATTCATGCAAAGGTGCGAGTTTTCCTGAAAAACTTGCAATCTAGTGTCCAGACCTGTACAGTAGTAAAGCGTGTACATAGCAAAGGCGAAGGTTTTATTTGTAACAGTTGAAGAATTTACATACATTTTGTAGCTCACTTTATAAATCACATGTATTTCTCACATTTCTCACATTCTCGCAATTTTGTAGTCTCTTGCAAAAGACATGGCAATAAAAACATCATTCAAAAGATGCATCAGTGTCTCAAAGCCAGCCTTAATCCTCTGTTCAAATATTTAAACTAGAGCTAAAAGGTCTTGGTGTCCTCTCACAAATCCATTTCAGGTTCCAGTTGCATGGAGCGTCGTTCCAAGCAAAGAAGGGGTTGTCTTTGGGATACATGGCTGCACAGTCTTCATTATTTTGGTTGTTGGGCTCTCCAGTATTCCAGTATCTGAAACAAGTAATAGATTACATTGTTGAGCTATTATGGGTATTATGTGTCCTCTGACACAGTATATTTAAAAGACGTTATCACAAATGGATGATGGTCACAGCTATACACGTATAAGTGTGTGAATTTGCTGTCACATCAATTTGCCATTCCTAAAATAACAATATTTATTATACTTAGTACTTTTTAGTATATAAGATAGAACATTTACCCCTCAGCTAGTCTCGTCCCATCCAGCCATCTCCATACTCCTTCCACATCTGCATCTCTCAGACCCATCCAGAAGCCACTGTGGCTCATTGGTCTTGAGGGGTCTTGATAATTTTTTATCAATTCAGCAAGTGCCAGCTGACAGTTCAGGAAATATACATGCACACGAAACGACACACAAACATACATGTATGTTAGTATAGAAATGAAACTGACGATTTTGTCTATACATTTCACTGTGTTGTGTAAATGTTGAGTCTTACATATTCCTCCCTGCTGTTTATCACCACCAAGTCGCTTCCTTGCCTCTTGCAGAAATTTCTGGCATCCAGCCATGGTTTCCGTGAAATCTCATCAGAGAAAGGGAGGTAGTAACACATTGTATTAATGAAAGTCCAGCCTGGTAAACAGTGTCTGCAGCCGTCTTCTGTTGATAAAGACAAAAGGAAATATAATATGTGGCTTGTTGGGTGACAATATTGATGCATTTATTAAAATGATAAATGTGAAAAAAAAGCTCTCACTGAGCATTGGCATGTGGGATTTCAATGTTGCTAGTTCCGTTTGAATTTTGTCCATTTGCTTTTCGTAATCAATTTTTCTTCTCTTCAGATGTTCAAGCTCCCACTTGATAATTTGCTGCACCTCAATCTCTTTCGCCAACTCCGTTTTGGCTTGAACGCTGCTTTGGATGGCAGCGTTGTAGGTAACCTGCAGTTTCGCAATCTCAGTGCTGATGTCTGTTACTAAATTGTTCCCATTAGTAAGTCTGTTGTCTGTAAGCAGGGAAGAGGAAGATGTTACAAATGGAACAGTTTTAACAGTGCAGCTGAAGCAAGAACTTTAATGAAAATATCAATAAGAGCAGTAGCAGACAAAACTCATTTTAAACTAGAAGCACTCAGAGAGCGCAAACCTCCGCCAAGGCCATAGGGTCACTGACGCTGTAATACGTGTATCTAAATACTGTGAAATAATCTTTCATCTTTCCCAGACAAGAATAACCCCCTATCCCGCAATAGTGAAGAATCCTTAAAAAAATTCCTGGATCCAGATCGTGATCCGGATCACCGCCAAAATTTAATCACTTCCTCTTGTCATTTCCAAACACTCCACAAAATTTCATCAAAATCCGTTCATAACTTTTGGAGTAATCCTGCTGACAGACAAACAAACAGACAAACAAACCAACGCGACCGAAAACATAACCTCCTTGGTGGAGGTAAATATCTCTATATTATCTAGAACCCAAGCAATTTTTAGGTCAATTCTAATATACATTTTACATGTTTTAAAGAAGACTGTTTACACATTTTCCTATTTTTAATTGTCCCATATTAATCAAGACACACATCTGTTGGTAGCCTGCGTCAGAAAGGACGTCTGGTGTAAAAATTCTGCCAAGTCAACTATCGTTTTTATTATTATTACCTCCGCCAAGGAGGTTATGTTTTCGGTCACGTTGGTTTGTTTGTTTGTTTGTCTGTCTGTTTGTCAGCAGGGTTACTCCAAAAGTTATGAACGGATTTCGCTGAAATTGGTTGTGGCTGGAAATGACAAGAGGAAGAAGTGATTAAATTTTGGCGGTGATCCGGATCACGATCTGGATCCAGGAATTTTTTTTTAAGGATTCTTCACTATTGCGGGATACAGGCAGAGCCTTCCCCTTTAAGAATGTAGCCTTTTGGGAAATATATTTCAAGCCACAGGTTGTAATGTTGTAGACTGGCTGAGAGAGACCGCCCACTTTTCTCGGCCCTGTGTGTGTGTATGTGGGAAAGATGAAAGATTATTTCACAGTATTTAGATACACGTATTACAGCGTCAGTGACCCTATGGCCGGAGGTTTGCGCTCTCTGAGTGCTTCTAGTTTTTAATAAGTTTATTTTTGCCTAAATCATCGTATTATGAACATTTGCTTCAGTTTTTTATGTTTTCTGAAAACCTAAGAAAAATGACTTGGGCCATTATTTTAGGAAGGTGACGATATGCTGACCCATCTGCTGTGGTGACCCCTTGTGGATAAAGGAACAGCTGAAAGAAGCTTCCTAAAAAAGATACATAGTGAACAGGTATTTACAACTGAATTATCAACTTGTCAGTGCTCTTATATGGATAAATTATATAACAGAAATACGGTCATTAAATTACGTCAAATCTAATTCGGCATTTCTGTTCTGCAATTTCTTGTTACTTATTGGCCGACATAAAGACAGAGACAATCTGTCAGTATCTGCAATAAACTAATATTATGTTATAATAAGCCAATAAAGTGGGCTAAATTGATATAATAATTACTGGTGCAAAAGCATATGTAACACATTTTTATAAATGCATGTATCAATTATCTATTTTTTTTTATAACTATAACTTTGCTCATATATAGAAAGTTATCACATGTGTTTTCCTTCATGTTAATGTTAGATGATGGCAGGTTGCTGCTGATCTGTTGTGAATTTTAAGCTTGAACCGGTGGTTCTTGAACTGTGGAATAAGGACAACCAGGTGAAAAAATGTAGGGAAAATAAACTATGAAGTTCACTGATACTATTGCAGCAACCTTTATTTAAGGTACATTTTTAACATGAATAATTAATCAAAAGTGTAGGGTGTGAAGCTTTTTCAGCTTGTGGCATGCCAGAAAACGTTTTAGATCAGCTGCCTTAAACCTGCATTTACTGTTGTTTCTTCTTTGATCACTTGGGGGCAACAGAAACAAGCTTAAACAGCTTGTGAATTTACAATGCTGACACAGAATAGCCTTATACAGTCTATGGAAACAGGCCTTGCATTTACAGGAAAACCAAACCAATGAGTTAAAACTAGTTAAAATGCTCCATAGAGACAGAAGGTGACCAATGAGTCAGGTGATAATTACCTTGCCCACCGATAGGTGGATGGAGGTTATGTTTTTGGTCACATTGGTCTGTCTGTCAGCAGGACAACTTGGAAAATTATGAGCAGATTTCAATAAAAATTTCTGGAGTTGTTGGGGGTGGTACAAAGAACAACCGTTTAAATTTTGGTGGTGATCTGGATCACAATCTGGATCCAGGATTTTGTAAAAGGATTCTTTACCATTGTGAGATAGGGACAATATTCATGTATTTGCATCTAACCTTATGAGGATAAGTCAGAATCCTCTAGAAAGAATCACGGTGCAAAGTGATCATAAGTTTTGTCATAAAGCAGTTTTTGTTGCATGTCTGACATGTAATGACAATAAATTGATTCTGATTCTGAAAGCAAAGTTTGTTCATGATCGAAGGAGGATTCCTGATCTTATGATCTTATGATGCTGAAAATTATAGGGTCAAAAAATAACTCCTCTAGAGTAAGAAATAAAGGCAATGATGTGCAACTAACACCAAAATATAACTGAACCTGATGGAGTATGACAACATTGGGTGGTCTCTATTCCAGTGTAGTATTAGCACATCGAAAATTTGGAGTGGGCAAGATACGCGCTCTACTGAGTGTCCTAGTTACTTTTACACTACAGTCACAATTTTATAGTAGCTTGAAAGTAAATAAAATCCCTCTTTGCTGTAGATGATTGTTTAACCTCCTGTTGAACTTAGTTTTTTGCTTTAATTTTGTCTCGGTATGATAAAACAATGATTTGCAGCAGTGACTTACAGTAGACTCCCAGGCCTATATCAGCTGCTAGCAGAATGGCAGCGAGCCCTGCCAGGCTCACTGCAAGCACTTTGTAATGATTCAAAGGGGATGCAGACCTCAGTGTGGACAGGGACACTACACAGAGAAGTGGTGAATATCAGAGCCATACACAATACAGTAACAATTAGGCATCACCAAAATGACATGCATGTGGTTAATGACACTAAAGATGTGAGTTGATAACTTACAAAAAGTCATGCAAAGCATCTACTTTCTTAGAGCAACTTGGTTTAGAGACTAGCTCAGTAATGTGTTTCTGAAAGTGTTCAAGACTCTGGCATAGAAGGAACTTATTAAACATGATTCTTTAGTCATCATTCATTTTCTTGTCATTTACCTTGTTGCCGCTCCCGGTTTGAGTAGAAAGGGTGGTCATCTGCACCAGTTTCCTCTGGATAAGTCAGTTTGTTATAAGTACTCTCAAAATCAGCATTATTTCCTTTGTCATCCATTTTAATTGATGAGATGAGAGCAGTGTAGCAAAGATCGCCCCGGGAGAGATTATTTGTTAGGACGTTGCCCCGCAGGTGTTTGGGCATGTGTGTAACAGTGCAAACAGAAAATCAAGTTCATTTGTTAAACATTTACAGGAGGTAAAGGTCACTTAAACAGCAGTGTTTTCTGATCATCTAGAGATTAGAATCAGAAATATTCTATAAGGATGCATTTTTATTTCATTTAGTCAAGCATGAAGCATCTTAAAATCATTACAGACATTGCGGATATTGAATATGTTGAGTGTTATCAAACAGCTCACTTACAGCAGTGTATTGCATGATTGTTACACATGTCAAGTTGCAGCTAATTTATTTGAGAGATTTTGTAGCATTATTGCTATTATCATTTATCATTATCATCATTATTATCCCCTTGTGATTTCCGTTGGCTCCATCTCACAGATCCAGTTCAGCTGTTGGCTGCTACAGTCTACATTATACCATGTCTTTATAGTATCGGTAAAGTAAATAAAAGCAGCACAGTTCTTCTTCTCATTCCCGGTACGGTCGGGCTGTCCGCTTCTCCAGTACCTTGAGTAAAGCACAGTTATTTAGAGAGGAACTTGTTTTTAGTGTATTTGTCAATAATGAATAGAAGTGAGTGTTAAGCGTTTGTGAGATGCTTACAGTGCTTCCGCCTCGGTCACATTGTTAACCCAGACCCACGTTCCCTCTGTCACCACATCAGTGAGGCCGATCCAGTATCCATTCTGCCACCATATACCAGAGCTGCTCACTTTTTGATAGTTGTCGATTATGAGGAGCTAAAAGAAAGCAGATGTCCAATTTGATATTTAAATTATTACAAATTTCTAGTAAGATGCTATATGTATCATCAAATAAAATTTAAAGGCCCTTTCTGGATCATTTGCTGAGCAAAGGTATCCAACATAAACATGACACATTTGCTACCTACATTTGCTACTATGCTATACATAGTGTATACATAGTCTATACTGTACATAGTGTATACAGTTTTATATATTTGTATTTTCTTATTTATTTTTATCTTTTCATACTTTCTTATTGTGATTATAGTATTGTGTCTCTGTACAATAGCTTGCCGCTACTACACTGAAATTTCCCCATTGTGGGACAAATAAAGGGATTTCTATTTCTACCTAAAGTTAGTTTTTCCCAAGATGTCACATATGTGCTCTTAAGAAGTTGTAGAAGTATTTCAATCACATTTTGGCAAGAGTGGTTGAGTAATTTTTCTTATGTTGCCAGTTTAAATTCAGCAGCCACACAGTCCTATTGACCAGAGATCTAAAGCACTTAAAGTAGAACTAAAGGAACATTTAAACTTAAACTTGTATGACTGTGGCATTACATTTTTTTGATGCACCAAAACTATAACATTGAAACAAACCTTAATCTTAATTTTACAGAGAAATACTTTTTATTTTAAATAATTATGAAGATAACTTTCTCCCACACAGTACCCTTAAAAAATAGAACCGTGAACTGAACTTTATGGCATTTTAAAACCAGACACAGAGGCATTAAATTTCATTTACTAGAACTCTTTTCACCACAAGAGACTTTGTTTTTGACTGACCTGCTCCTCCAAGCTATTGATCACAAGCAGGTCACCCCCTTGACTAACACAGTGTTCTCTGCTCTCCGTCCAGTTCTTTCTGGAATTCATTTCATGGTGAGAAAAATAATAACACGATGTTTTAAGAAGGATCCATCCTGATGGGCATCTGCCACAGGTTTCCTCTGTTCCAAGAGAAATTGAAAACCATTTAGTGTCATACAGTAAGTTTTACTGATTCACAGCATGTTGCATGTTCTCATGATCCCAAAGACAGGTTGGAGGTTCAGCTTACCTAAAACAGTTTTATTAGACTGGAGATTTGACTTCTCGATTCTTAGTGTCTCAATTTGTTTCTGAAGGAATTCATTTTGGACCTTTATCTGCTTCACCTGCAGCTTTAGTTGCACCTGGTTGGTGCGCTCTTTCGCCAGTGCTGCTTGGGCCTTCAGTTTATCGTTGGTGATGCCACTGTGGTTGCGGAGATGGTTCATTTCAATGATCAGGGGTGAAATAGCTGAATCTGTAATCTGAAAGTCTTTGGCTTTGGCACCTGAAAGGTTAAAAATAAGAAAGCAAATGAGGATCTCTAGTAACAGCAAAGACTGTATATAAAAGATGGCTCTAATCATAGTGACTTCACCCATTGGTTTCCAAATAGCCTTTTGGCTATTACCATCTTCTTCTTTTTTTAAAGCAGATTTGTTAGCAAATTACATCTATAGACTGTATGGCCATCTCACAGTTACAGATACACCAGCTAACTAGTGTTAATGTATACAAGAAACTATCCAAAGAACAACACTCACCGAAACGTAGGTACAAAGTCCTAAGATGTGGCATAATATTAATCACATTGTAAGTCATATTATTTTTCAGATAATTAAATAAAAAGGCAACAACATCACAAACATGGGTAAAAGGTCCAGTGACTGGAATTAGTGGAGGTGTGGCCAATGAGAGCTATAGCAGCCTAGTCAGTCACTGAGAGTAGCTATACCCTAAATAATGACCAGCTTTTAGACTTAATGCCATTTAAATTTTCACTACTGCTTGGCTAGTGTTTGCAGGACAGTTGGCAACTTCCATGCAAACTACTAGTGACCACTGCCAGCTGATAGCGACCAAAACAATTGCAGTTATTTTTGATGCAGCACCACATACAGTACCAGTCAAAAGTTTGGACACAGTTTCCCATTCAAATGAATGGGAAAGTGTGGTTTATATGGCCAAACTATGCAAGTTTGTGGCATTGGAAAACAGCCGGAAGTGGCTTTCAGTTCCCTGTCAAGCTGTGGGATGACTGCTTATGCAGCACTTTCTATAGCACTTGTTCTTGAATGTCTGGATCTGTCTTTTACTCAGTAGAATAATTTAGACTGGGGATCACCAATAATGTGCACAGGTTGCTATGATGATGATGAGTTTCTTATTTGAGATGAGGCCACAGGCTTACTTAGATCTCTTGTTAAAATGACATTATGAAAATAGACCCCAACTATTGAAAGCCTAATCTCTATTTTTAAGATTAGGCTTAAAACTTTCCTGGGTGTTGACTTATATGTTTGTCTTTTGTTGTTTTATTTTTCCTTGTTCAGCACTTTTGTCAGTGCTTGCTGTTTTAAAGTGCTCTATAAATAAATTGGCTTGGCTTGGCTTTTTGTTCAAGCTTATAGTTAGGGCTGGATCAGGTGACCCTGAACCATCCCTTAGTTATGCTGCTATAGGCCTAGGCTGCTGGGGGGTTCCCACAATGCATTGTTTCTTTTCATTCACCTTATTTACTTTGTTTATACCCCACTCGGCATTTAATCATTAATTGTTATTAGTCTCTGGCTCTCTTCCACAGCATGTCTTTTGTCCTGTCTCTCTCCCCTCAGCCCAACCGATCGTGGCAGATGCCTGTCCCTCCCTGAGCCTGGTTCTGCTGGAGGTTTCTTCCTGTTTAAAGGGAGTTTTTTCTTCCCACTGTCGCCAAGTGCTTGCTCATAGGGGGTCATTTTGACTGTTCGGTTTTCTCTGTATTATTGTGGGGTCTTTGCCGACAATACAAAGCGCCTTGAGGTGACAGTTTGTTGTGATTTGGCGCTATATAAATAAAATTGAATTGAAAACTCTCCACCTCTTTTGAGTTTTTGTCTGTTTAGCATGGTGTGGCTTGCCACATACTTGCAGGATTTTACTTTTCTCTGACTTCTGCTGCAACCCTTGTCTGATGGATGAGGTCTTGAAACTCTTACTTGCTGGCTCCAATGGGAGTAAAATCATCAGCAAAGTGGGCATCAGTTGATGTTATGGATGGTTGGAAGACAGATATTGTCTTTGGTGTGTTGTTCAGTAAGATTTTTAACAGAACGGGAATAAGGAGGATTGCTATAAAGTCTTAATCACGTAGATGAGATTACTTTCAGTGTTCTTGTTCCTCATCACTTGTTGTAAGCTGTCATACCAGAATAAATCTTGCTAGGCAGTTTAAGTTGTAGTAGACTGTATCTTTGCAGGTGGTTTTTGATTAGATTTTTATTAGATTAGAATTTGATCTGAATTCAAGCTGTTCTTTTAGCTTCATTTTAGTGGGGATACTGATCTGGTTATTGTTCCATAGTCTGAGGTTGGTCTTGAGAAGAAAGATGTTAGTCAATCAATTAGTTCTTGGCATCCAGATTTCAGAATATTTTGTACTCTTTAGACTCCTGGTTTCTCTTGAGTGCAATCACTGCTTCATCCACTGCTTCCTGCGATATTAGTGTGTCAGCTGTCTCCCCATTCATGATTGCAACATTATTAAGCCCTGTTGTAATCCATAATGGCTTTCTCCTGTTGCAGATATTCATTCCTTTGCTGTTTTTCTTTGTCTAGATCCAGGTGTCATATTCATGGGTTCATATCAAGCTTGTGTTGATTGTTGGTCTCTAAGTGTGTGCATCTATAGACTTTGTGTTTCTGGGTTTTTGTTTTGTCAAAAAAGGCAAATTTTTCTGTTGTTAACTTTGCCCATGACTGCAGGGTCCTCACCAATGTCAATGCTTGGCCTGTTAGTCATTGGCAACCCTTGCTTAGTGTAGCCCGCAGACATCACAAGGAAAGAATGTAGGCTACAACTAAACATTTCCTTCATCTACTTCATGCAATACTCTGATATAGCTGCTCAGAATTAGACCAAGGGAGTGTTTCTCATCTGTTCTAATTCTGTTCTGGTCATTACAACAGACTTAATCTTACTTACAGCAGCAGGGGGTAGATTGGCTGTAGCTCAAGTAGTAGAGTGGCTTGTCTGTGTTCTACCACTAATTGGAAGGTCAGTGGCTTGATCTCCCACTCACCCTATCCATATGCCAAAGTAAAGGAGCTATATAGGTACCAACCCATTTACCATTTACATTGACAAATACAGCTCGTATCAAGGATTGTCACCTCGTTAATGGACCAAACCAGACCAGAATGTCAGTGATGTAGTAGCTCATCTGGCTGACGATCCATCACAATTCACAGGTTTTAGTGCCTTTTAAAATGACAAATGTGACCTTGAGTACAGTTTGGGTGAAGACCCTTTAGATGATCATTGTGCATAAGTTTGATTATATTCTGAATAATACTATACTGTAGGAAGAATAGCAATTCTGATGAAGTGTGTGCATGGACAGATGGACAGATGGCTGGACGCCCTAGGAAAATCTAATTGGTTCCTCAGGTGAATGAGCTAAAAACTATAAGTCCACATAAAAATGATATGTACCACCATTCCAAAATGACACATTACACACAGCATTTTTATAGTGTATGGCCCTGGGTCGTATTGCACTCAGTCATTAAAACATTAAGAACTCCTTGTCTAGGCGCATTAAACCGTTCAAGCTTGCATAAAGATACAAATCAACTCTAATTAACTAGATAGCCATATATGTAAAAGCAATTTACATTAATGTCCGCAGTTTCAGATAAAGTCTTTCATACTGTGTAATGAAAATTAAACTATTTTGTATTATTAATATCACAGGAGTATACTTCAGATTAAGGAAATCAGTTTCCTGTGAGCTCTCATACTCACAGTAAATCCCAATGACAACAGCAGCTATCAGCAGAGCAGCGTTCAGCAGGCTCAGACTCAGTATAACCAGTCGGTGGTGTGGAAACGCAGGTTTACTTCCACCTGCAAGCAGACCTTGAAAATCTAAGTTAAAATCTTAACATTTTCTGTCTTCAGTAAATAAAATAAATCAAATATGGACAACTATAACGAGAACTTTCTGCTGTCTAATAGTTTACAGAGCATTGTGTTATATAGTTTAAAACAATGTAACATACACAGATTTTAAATGTTTTACATGTATTTGAAGTCAAAGTCAGTAAATGAGTGAAAGTTTCATAGGGTCAAGTTTCACAGAGGAGGAAGTAAAGTGGTGGCGTTAAAAAAAAAAGCAGAACAAAGTTAAACTGCATTGAATTTGGTTGTAAAGTGAGCTGTACCTTGTCCAAATGTTTGACGATGAGAAAACGAATTCCCATCTATGCTGAAATCTTGAGAAATCTTTTCAAATGACATCTTCTCCTCAGGCTCTGACAGTGATTTTAAGTCCTTGATTGTACTGGTGCGGGTAGTGCTTATTGATCTGTTTGCCTCTCCTGCATGTACCAGTGATAAGGTGTGTGTGTGTGTGTGTGTGTGTGTGTGTGTGTGTGTGTGTGTGTGTGTGTGTGTGTGTGTGTGTGTGTGTGTGTGTGTGTGTGTGTGTGTGT
>JASGAU010409572.1:0-21830 GCA_030220045.1 Australoheros facetus | reverse complement strand
TTCAAGCCCATTTTCCAGAAGCTTTCACACTCAATGGTGTCAAGCCCGCGTTTCAGCAATGGCGAAGGAGGAAGCCCCGCAGAGCAGACTTTGATCTCTCTCCACAGCATCTCTCAGCCTGTGGTCTGCTGTGAGAATGTGTGAGTTTATGCTCCCTCTGCAGGCACAGTCCAAACTGGATGACGAGCTAACCAGCCTGCCTTTCTACTTTGGACTCAGCCCTGCCAGCTGTGATCTTGCAGAGAGGATGAGTGGATGCCATCTACCCAGCACTACTGAGGCCATCCCTGTGCTCCCAGTGTGGCCCTTGAGAGAGGCCATAATCTTTTCCTATCTGCCTAATGGTTCCCTCTGTGGATTCTGAAATGGCAGGCCTGGGAGTGGGGGCCGCATGCTGAATCCTACCATGAGCATATTGTCATTAAATTAAAAATTTCCTAACACTCCCTTGCTTGTGGCATAACCGCCGCCGTGAGAGCGATCATAATTGGCTCTGAAAACATGCGTAATTGCCTTCAGCTGGTGTTCTTTTACAGTTGACATTGTTGAGGCAGCAGCGGGGCGATTGGTGAAGTGAATATGCAGCTTGTTTCACGATGGCAGTCGTAATTGAAATATGGTACGTGCGAGTGGAAGATTACATTAAAGCTCCTAGATAATCACTTGACAAGGGAGTCATTGCATCGACAATCTGCTGTGGTGTTTCGGGGAACCGGCCAGAGTGAACAGGCCGAGGGAGTGAGGGAGGAAGGCGGGTGAGAGGGGTAAAGGCATCATGCAGGAGAAGAGCAAGAAGAAGAAAAACATCTCTTGGCTTGTTCACTTATTTAGAGCAGTCCTGGATTGCCTGCACGGCATTCCTGGGCTCTTTCTATCACCACATTTATCCCACTCCCTCTCTTATTCTCTCTTAGACACACACAGCCCTCCACTGCTTTGAGTATACCACTTCCCCTTTAAGAGCTAACAGATGGCTGCCCATTGATGTTGCATTTTTATCCTCATTTTAATGTATATTTTCATTGCTTTTTTTATTTTGTAGTGGTGAAGCGATACCTTTAATCAACAATGGGACACAAGACTGCCTGCAATCAGCTGAAAACGGAGATTGAATAAACAGTTATGTCTTGATCATTTTTACTTCATCATTAAGAGTTTAATTGTAACACTCCATAATATAACTGGCATATTCATGATTTCTCTTAAAGGTCCTCGTGTCATCTTTTTTTTTTCCACAGTCCTTTCACTTCCTCAGCCTAATAGACAGCAGAAAGGGAAGTGTCATTTCACAAATATTTCAAAACCCCAGACTGTCAGTATAGGCACATTACTTGTGAACTGATGCACAAAAGAAAAGACACAAAGGGGTGGTTACATTTGTCCTCCTTTTTTTGCCTGCAGACTATATGTTGCTGCTGCTGAAGTACAAAAAAAAAAAAAAAAAATCAGGTGTCTCCTCTCTTTAATCTACTTCTGCCTTCACCATTATCTTATATTTGGGTATAAACACACAGACTGTGCAACCCGATAATATGCAATTAAAAACAAAGATCATTAAAAAGTTATTGGTGTCTGCCTAATTACTATAACTTTACCCCCCTTATAATGAGCGTGCATGGGTATTGATTCGAAGCAAATCTCCCTTTCCTCCTGGAAAAAAGCAGGTAGTTACTTTGTGTTAAATCATTAATATAGTAATGATTTTTCCAGAACACTCTCAATTAAGACCAGAGCAGAAAATGACCCAGGGGAGTTGAAGCTCACGCTCTTAAAAGTGTGATGTTCCAAATATATCATTGCTTCTCTCACCAGAGAATATAGATAGGGGTGAGTCGTGTTTCTGAATAATTTAAAGCGGGCTCGTTGATTAGATTGTGTGTAAATGTGTTTCTGTGTTTCAGGACTGTAACTTTAATGCAATACAGTATGTACTAATATGCTGCACTGAATAAGCATTTTGTGACTAGTCAGTGATGTAGTGGTACGGCTCAACCTCCAGGAGGTGACAGAGAAACAGTCTGCCAGGATGGAAAATTAATAAAACACATTAAAGAAAGAATTACAGTAAAAAAATAAATAAATAAAGGCTGCAAATCTTGACCCAATCAAAGGTTTAAGTATGCATATAAATATACAACAAAGATCAAGACTCAACAGACCAGAGTACCTTTTGATTGCTGCATCGTGGACACGGGTCAGCATGGGCTCACTGATGCATTCCTGTGCACATCAAGCAACAATGCAGTGTGACACCTTTCCTACAGTATATCGAGCATTGCGTTACAGTAGCTCTTCTGTGGCATAACAGCGCATGCAGAGCAGGCTTTGCTCTCCATGTGCAGCATTGAGCCTACTGGACCTCAATTTATTGGTTCTCCTTCTCTGGACCAGTTTTAGTAGGTACAACCACTGTGTACCAGGAACACTCCACAAGGCCAGCTGTGGAGTTCAGTCATCTAACAATAAAAATCACTGAATTCCCCCTCTAAAATTCCCTGTCGGACCGCATAATAAGAGCACAGTGATGGCTTGTGCCAAACATCAACATCAGTATGCTAACATGCTCACAAAGACAAAGTTCAACAGATATGAAAGGATATCTGCATCATGGTTTTCAGGCTAGCATATGTCACATATTCAAATCCTGCTTCTCTGTGATCTCTGAACCTCCACCCCAGAACCATTCCAGGGACTCCAGTTCTTGATTCATGCTCCAACAATTAGATCATTTGTTTGTCTATTATCCCAACACCTGCAAGAAAATCCGGCTCAATTTTCCCCTCTGCTTCTGATCGTGTCACCCTCCCTTCTTTTTCTGTGGCCCCACAGAGATGCTGGTTCCACCCCAAGCTGCTTCTGTCTCTGTCGGGAGGCTCTTGGACACTGCCATCCCAACGTGCATTGTGCACATGCCAAGAGCCTGTGCCAGTTCAAGCCCCTATAGCACCGAATACTTGTTGTGACCCTGTCTCTTCTATTCTTTGGGCTCTTTTGAGGCCCTTGTGCCAAACACGCACAAGGCTCAAGTAGGGATACACAAAAAACATCTCACCCCCCCCCTCCCCCCCTTTCACTCAGAGCCATAATATTCACTTAGTGAGGACCAGGAGTGGAACAAAGAGACCTTTAGGTCCAGGCAATGATTTGTTATAGTCTCCATAACCACAGTTTACAGCAGCTTCCTTTTGAAATGCTTGACATTTTGCTTCCTATTCCTTAGATATAGTTGCCGGATACAGTGCGTCATCTTTGTTTGACTTTATCACATGTAAAAAGATGTTTAATGTCATTGCCTAGGAAACCAGCAGGTTTTTGGCAACGATGCCGAAATGGCCAATTTGTCAGTGGAATGTGTGGAAGTGTCTAATCCCTCAGGTATACAATCAGAGCCTGATTTTTCATATGCATATGAGAATTTTTTTATTTGTTTTGCATTACTTTCTCACACTTTATTTCAGCCGGCAACAGATGGGAGTGATGAGTCCAACGGAGCGAGGAGGGGGAGAAAGATAAAGAAGTGAGGGCAGAGATCTGGTTTTAAAAGGTGACAGCAGCTCTCACAGCTGATATTTACAGCATACATAGTTACAGTATAGTATCTGTACTGAAGTAAATAGAGTGCAGGGGTGCTGAACAGGCCTTCAATGAAATAATGCATAATTTCACTTTGAAAGTGAAAGTGAAGTGAAGTTTAGTGAACTTTTAACATATGAGTCTTTGTTGGACTTATGACTCAATACAGCTATGATCGAATGCTAGTCTTTCTTTTGAGGTAATTCATCAAGGTCACTCAATATTACATATGTTTCAGTTTGTCTTCTTGGCTACAATAATAATATAGCTGCAATTGGTGGTGTTTTGTTGACTCATCAATCCAGCCCAGTCTCCTCCTTTTGCAGGCTTTGTTCTGTTAAACAAACGTGGGTCTTGTCAAATTTACTATCACTCGTAGAGGATTTGATACCTGCTTGTCTCATGATTAGTCAGCTTTGGGTGTTACTGTAATAACACTGCATTTGTCTGTAAAACAGTACTGCTACTCATAGTGTTACTGTTGAATTCAATCAGTGAGTGAAACTTTAGCGTAAAGTTTATATTGTTACATGCTAATTATATAACAGTGGTCCTCAGGCCTGTAATGTAATGAATCAATTTCTTCAGGGCGTAATTAAGTAACACAATGCACTGCAGTTACATATCTTGAAAGAATGAAAGCAAACTGCGACAATTATGCAGGACAAAAAAAAAGCACAACTGTCAACATCTTCAAACTTCTTGGGCCTTGGGATAAATTCAGATCGATGCCCATGACCTCTAATGTCTTTTATTGAAGGTTCATGCCGTGAAAATGTTTCAGCTCCCCTGCTGTACATGCTGAAGAACAGTGTGCCACAGTGTGGCATTTATGTTCATGTGACATTATCAAAATGCTCATATGACAGACCACCAATTAAGAATCCTGACGAGATGACACCGGAAAACATCTTGCACAAGCGCTCTTGCTGACATGACCTTTTACTGTGATCCCGTGTTCTTCCCATCGACACCCCCCGCCCGTGCTGCCCTCTCTTTCTCTCTGTTTCTTCTATTCATAGCTTCACCCTCTTCATCCCAAGGTAAATTGTATTGGGTGGAGGTTTTGTGTCGTGGAAGCTTGTGAACATTTTTTGCCACGCTGTTGTTATTTATTAGCTGCTGACAGGGCCATGAATTCCGGGCCAAAGTGAAACTCATATTGTTATCAAAAGCATAAAATTCCTATCACTTTAGATGTCAGAGCAGAGACAAGAAAATGAAACAGGTACTCATAAAGGCAGTGGGTGTAATAAATCAGCCAGAGGGGCCTGAGCAAGGAGACGCTTGATTAAATAAGGGGAATTAGGTATTTTTGCAAAAGCGGGAAATAACATTGATCTACGCTCCTGTCAGTGACAAAGCTTGACACCATTGTGTATTGTCTATTTTTCCTGTGTCTATATAGTTTATCAATCTCCCTCCGACAGAATGATATCAGTGAGAGAATATCCTGCATCCTTTGACTGCCTTGTTTTCTGCTGCTGGAAAACTGTGGACAGACTTATCCAGGATCTGAGGTTGCCTTCTTTGATTTCCTCAGCAATTGAATCACCAATCATATCCTGTAGCTTTGTTTACCGCGACATATGTGAAATGAGCCAATAGGGCTACTGTTTTTCCTACAGCGCCATAGGCATCAAGAGGCAATTTAAGGTCAGTCAGGGGTGATACTCTTCTCTAGTTTATACCGGGGTGCAATCAAATTTCGTTGCATTTTATGGGAAATCACTTTGGGCAAATAATTCCTATTTTTCAAGCGAATGTTGGATATCTATTTAATGAGAAGCAGTCTTGTTATTGTAAGAAAATTCAATAAATCTTCACACTTTGCCTAACACAACAAGCAATCTTTGGCTTGTGTAGCCTGTTTAAATAACACCATATATATATACTCTCTTCTTCCACTCAATCTTCCCCCCTGTGGAACCCAGATGCAATGCAACAATCGAGTTAGTTTGCACTTTAAAAACCCATAAGTAAGTAAACACATAAAATACTGTTTAACTAGTACTTTTAATTTTCCTTGTTGCACATTTCTCTTTGAATAAAGCATCAAAAATGACATTGAAAAGAGGAGGTAGGGCTTATTGCCGATTGCACATCTCTCTAAAAGCAAATTCTGCAAAGCATCAGTTTTCCAAATTTCTTACCCTAATTGCGTGATTTCAGAAACATCTCTCACTATGATTTGGAGGTGTCTGCATGGCTGATGGGATCAGTGAACTCTAGAGAGTGGGGTGACGACCTTCCACCTCATCCATCACCCGCTGATGGACATGGGAAGCCAGTCCCTGACAGATTGGGAGGATAGGCGGGGGTGGAGGGTAGAAATGGGGTTAAGGATAGGCCCGGAGAAGGATCCGTGCTACCGCAGCATGGTGGCTTCAAGAACGGGAGGGGGGGTAAATGGAGAGAAGTATGGCCAGGATTGAGGTCAGGGATGTATGATTTTGGGTATAAGATGAGCCACAGCTAGCCTGGTTAAATGTTTGTGTGGGGGGACAAAGATGGATTATCTGACTGTTTTTGCATGCTTTAAGTGAGGAAAGTAAACAAACGCATGTCACATCACATTTGCTACAATCTTTCTTTCTTTTGCTCTTTTACAGCAAAGGACATAAAACCACATCAGTAGTTTTGGTACAGTTCTCCATCTGACATTTGTGAAGGAACTCGGTCTAATACAGATGATGAATCTGGTAATCAGGAGCAGTGTCACTCCATTCTCCAAATCTTGCTGAGGTGTAATGAGTCTCTGAGGGCCACTTGTTTCTTGCACCCACTGAAACAAGGACCAACGTCATCAATCTTCAGAGAGGCTAAAGTGAAGTCTGTCCGAAGGTGCTCGCGTTGATTCCTTCTCGTGAGCTCAGTGCAAAGCCCGCATTCCCATCACATGCAAGAGCATGCATGCGTGGGAGAGTCGGGTGCGGTCGCATGCTGCGCAGACAATGAGAAGAAAACCTCCAACCGAACCACAGCCAAGAGTGCGTGACACGACGCCGCGAAGCAAGGATGCACCGTGCGCACACAATCACAAACGTTAGTGTGGAATGGGTTCAGTGACATTTGACCGTGGTCATTCAATTGCCTGTCAACACCATGTACTCCCATCGTTTTGTGCATGACTGTGCGATCATATGTTTTCCTCTGTCTGACCTAAATGTAGTTATGTCTAGACACTTCTTTCTTTCTTTCTGCTGCTGCATTGCTAATATTGTGCACCTCATGTCAAAAGTTTGCTTTTTAGGAAGTTAAACAAGACTCCTTCCCCTCTCCTCTCAGACAGTAACTCCATGGTTGGCATAGTGAAACCAGGAACAGGCAGGGGTGAGCTGCTCAGTTCACTCTCACTCATGAATCTGAGGTTTCAGAGTGTATTCTTTTACGTTGGTTTTTATTTCCTTTTAACATTGCTGTGTTTTTTCTATTTTTTTTTAGACACAAGTTGGTTTTTCAAAGCAAATAAGGAGGCTCGCATGACTTCAATCCCAGATCAGATTAGATCTTAGGCTGTAAATAAGGATAAACTATTGCTAGAACATGGAAAACAACAGGGATTGACATACATACTGTATATCATAATCTTCAGGGAGATTTAATCTGAGTTATTTCCTCTGATTGATCCTGTTGTTTCTGTCTTCTGCTTCATCAAAATATTTGTTCAGATGACAACATATGCCTTTATTGTGTTTTGGGTGTTGCTACCAGCTCTGGAGTCACTATAGTAAACACATACTCACAATACACATGTTATCTGGTAAAACAACAAGCTGCCCTTGCTTGTCTTCTGCTGGTCAGGGCCTCAGTGGGATGGACAGTTTGTGAAAATGACAGGACATGCCAACAAATTGCATCACTTCTGCCTCTGTGGCCGAGGACAATGGGCCACCATATGCCGAAGTGGGGAAATGAATGGAGCTCATTTGTGCTGGCACCCCGAGCCCCAGCTCCCCTCGACCCTGCTGGGGCCTCCGTGGCACTGAGGCCGACACAGACAGACGAGCCCACCCTGTACCACGCTGCTGTCCAACAACACATCCCATATACCAAACCCAACAAATACATTTGGATTTGTTGGCTGATGTGAAAAAAGAAAAATGAAAAAAAAGAAAACAGTTCAATTTGACATTTGGTAGCACTTCCCTAATTATGGTTGAGAGGACATATTACATGTTTACAAAATATTTTTAACGCTCTGCACTGAGAACGCAGCATTACTGTAAACAGAGTTGCCAGAAGTTTGAATATTTTTCATGAAAATTTGAAATAACAAATTATGCATTACATACATACATACATGCAATACATACTCTTCTTGTAAAATGCTCTTCATTCAGTAGTAATACGTATTCAAGATATCAGTCAGTCCCTGTCTGTAAAAGTAGCCCTGTGTGTGTGTGTGTGTGTGTGTGTGTGTGTGTGTGTGTGTGTAGGGATGATAGCAGATGATTAAGGAGTGGCTGCTCTGTTGACATGAGATACTAATGAGGATGAAATGAGAAGGTCAGGGCTCGTCTCCAGGAGGGGGACACCCTCCTCCCACCACCACCATCACCACCAGCAGTTCTCTTCCCCCTTCTCCCCTTATACCCCCCATTTCCTCCCTCCTCAGGATGGACGACTAATCCTCTTTTTAATCGGCACAGGAAGGTACACACACATGTATAAAACACACACAAGTACACATGTACACACAGAGGCGCCTCTGATCAGGCCTCTGCATCTTCATAATGGAGGTAATTAGCAGCTCAACAAGGCTAGCTCAGCATTATGATTAGCACTTCTTTCTGAGCCCACTCAAAATCTGACCAGGGTGGCCTCTGCTGTCAATCCATTTGGTGCTACCCTGCAACTACAGCAGACATCAAAAAGTTCATTAAACAACAGCTTTGTTGTTAGCTGCCTCATAATATATTTATCTAAATAATACTCGCTCAGAGAACCAACACTGACAGGCTGAGGCTGGGCTGCTCTTTATGCCCAGACTCGACAAAGTGGTTCCACAGTCAATAGAAAGCCAGCAATAATTACTAATATTTAAATCTGTTTATTTTGTGTAAAATGAAGGACATCTGGGGTGTTTTTTTTCCCCTAGCTCGAGATTAAATAGTGTGATTTTTTTTTTTTAAGATCTCCGATTTTACCAATTTATTATGCAAAGAGCAAGTCTCTAAAGAAGAGAAAATATTTGAAATGAAATTAATTTCAGTGCAAAAGCTTTGGAGTGATGGAGCATTTTCATTTAATTTCAAGATACTTTAATCATATTTTGACCATATGCTGTGCTAAGCTAAAAGCAGGAGCTGCCAATTGATCAGCGACTTATGAAGTGATGGAGAAATGTAATGAAAGAGAACGCAGACGATGACAGGAGTAATGGCTGTCTAGCGATGCAGCAAAGTGACGTGTGTGAGTGTAGGGGAGCTCTTATTTTAAAAAAAACAAAAGGTGCAAGGGTCTCTATCAGCATGCTGAACTGCTGACCCTGACACTGGCAAGGAAGTGCTAGGCCAGATGCTTGCTATTTTTCATCTCTCTGATAGACCTCAAATAAGAGGTGGTGGTGAAGGGGATGTGGGTGGGAGTGAGGTGGCATAAGAGCGAGACAAAGAAAATGGGCGGGGCTGATAATAATAAGAAGTTGGACTTGTGAAGTGCACTGAAGTATGTGACGGAGGCCTCCTAAGCTGCGTCTCCTGCGATTTTTTTAAAGGCGCGTTTGCCTCAAATCGTTACTCAAAGGCTGATGCGTATCACAGTGACCTCCCCCACGCACACCAAAGCCCCACCTTAGCCGGGTGTCATTTTTCATTTTTCGGAGTCACTGAGATAAGGATCCTCAGGTTGCCCCCCAGCTCAGGAGACCTGTTGATATGGTGTAAAGCTGATTTTTGTGTGTGTGTGTGTGTGTGTGTGTTTCCATCAACAAAACACAAGAACTATTCAACATTATTGTCCAGGAAACTTTGCAGCTTCCATACTTATATTAAACTAGGAACATCACTGATTTTACACATTAAAATCTGGTTATGGATGAATAACTACATGTATTATTCCCTCCAGAGGGAGCTGAACAAAATCTGATAAGTTTCCTCCCTTGTGTGTCCACCGTCCACTTCTCATCTTTTAAGGTTGGCAGCTCAAGGTTATATTACTGTACATGCAGAGCACATGCAACATACCAAGTAACATGGGTTTGTGGGAAAAAAGAACCAACATGGAACAAAAAAGTTAGTAAGTTAAAAAGTTTTAATAAAAACAACAGCAACAGGAATACTTGCTAAATAATTTCAACATTGATACAAATGACTTATTTACACTCTTGTTTGATTGTCTAAGAGTAGCTGTCTGATACCTATTGTTAGACCTAATTTAGAGTACACTTCATTACATGCATGCATTTTGTATGAATGTGAATCGCATGATAAACTCTCCACCACCGTCATCAAAACACCAAATTAGGGAATATCTTTTGGATTAAATATATTCCATCCAAACAAAAGCGCTCCAGAGACTTGGACAATCAGTGCAAAGGTGCATTTGTGATGTTCAGCACACTAATGTGGTTTTTTTCCCTTAATTTTTCACCTGTGCTTATAATTTTGTTTATTGTTTATGAGTTCTGATAGAATACAGGAGAAGGGATCGTGTGTTGGCATCAGCATTATCATTCAATAATAAGGCACAGCTATGATTTCAGGTAAATAAGTAAACTGTCAGGACTCTTTTTTTTGCATTTGTCAAGTTAAAAAAAATCCTAAATAAATTGCATACCACTTGTAGTTGATTTCTCCGCAGAGGCATCCAGTTTCCATCGTCCTCCTGTAACAAAAAAAAAAAAAAAATGACAGCTGTGGAATTCACAGGGAGGGTTTTTGACTGTTTTCGACTGCAATTCTCTTTCTTAACTTTCACAAATAAAACTTTATTCTTTTTGTTTGATTGACCGTCTACTGCAGCCAGCACACAAGCACAAAACATGTTCAAACTTCATAAACGTGCTGTGTATCAAGTCTCGCTTCTATCCTGTGTGATTGCTCTTGCTCGCTCCGTTTGATCAAGAGCAAGGGGAAGAGAGAGTGGTAGAGAGAGAGAAAGGAAAAATGAGCCTGCCAGTGGTTAATTGAGCATACAGATTCCTAATGTGTCAGGCGGTGGCCTTGCAGATGAGGGATGGCACTTTTTTACGATGCATCTTCCTTTGTTTCCTCTTTAAGGCTAATGAAGTCAGCCTCCCAGTCGCCACCTGGGCCGGACGTTCAGACACCAGAGACAGTTTCACATCCCCATTCACAAAGTCTAGCAGTGAATCGTCATCCTGAACCCTCCCCAATCTTCAGCCAGCCGCAAGGTAAATAGGGACACATAGAATCTCAATTTTGAGCATGCTCATGCACATACTGTATATGGAAATGCATGCACATACGCACCAGTTGGGTTATTAGCTGGACGTTTGTGATAAACTCACACTGTGGGCCAGTGTTTGCAGCATATTCATTATCAAAGCCGCAGACCTGTTTATTTTTACTGTCTCAAAACAGCAAGCATCCATTATCCAAAGATTTTTTTTTGTCTCTCTTGCTTGTCTTTTTTCCCTACATGCCTTTAGGTCACCCACTAATGAGCTTAACACTGAGGAAACATGGAAGCGATTAGACGAGGCTTGGCTGTTTGAACAATGGGGTGATGATATTGTACCTTATGATTACAGGCATTTATATCAACAGAAACAGGGGAGGAGAAACGAGACAGGCAAGAAACTCTGCAGTATTCCACGTCTATGCATGGCTGGGTGACTTTACATGGCTTTCAGTGTTTGCAGGCAACTAGTTATTGATGATCTCGGTCGTTGGCAGCCTCAGATTCCCTCCTTATCCTTGATCTGCTTTAGCAAGTTAGGCCTAAACCTCCCTTAGTGCCACTTTCTCTTTGCTGTGGCAACTCAGGCCAAGTAGCTCTGGTCACCCAAACGTGTTCAAGGTGCTCCATGACCATATGTTGGCTCACTGGGGAGGGGAGCAGGGAAGAGTTGGACTATATGACCTTCACCCAGGTTGAGCAATGAATACTCTAGGCTCTGCTCGCTTGGGTTCATGCCAGGTGAACACAGTAGTCGAGCATCCCAGACATGCAACTGGATCCCAGCAAGAATTTCACCGCACAAGAGGTGGAAAACGAAAATGTGAAACGGTGTAACTGTTGGTGTCCAAAGTGGTGTTTAAGGGGTGACTTCATTTAACAAGAATCAAAAACTAATGGTTAAATGAGACAAAACTGTTATTTTTTAAAGCGTTCACATAAAATTTCTTTATATATGAGGGAAGTTATCAGAGTTAAACAGGGATAGTGAGACTTAGCCAAATTCAGAGGACGTCTTGGGCCAATATGTACTTTGATTTTCAACATGACAAAAAGTTATGATGTCAGAGAAACTGCAGGGAAACTTGTGACAGTATAGTGTTTACTATGCACAACCTCTGAATTTTGTTAAAATTTCCTTTAAGTCCAACTATAACTTCCATTTCTCAGTTGTTTCATTATTTGATATCAATTCCCTGTTTAGAAATATTCAGCTCTGGCAATTTCCAGAAAGGTTGCGGCAGAAATGCCTCACACATAGAAGTAGTTCCCTGTTTTAGTTCTCTTGGGTCATGGGCAAAAGTGTTGTGGTTTTACAAGCACCGTGTAAAGATTATAAAAATAATCTGTGACTTTTTGTTTCAGTTGCAGCATTTTCACTATTAAAATTATATAATAAGGTTTTAAAGGTTTTATTTAATTGCATCTAGTACATTTAAAGTTTAATAACTGAATGTCCAATAATAATAATAACTAAGATCAGACAGAAAATATATAGCTTGTTTTACACATAGTGGGTCCTACATTTCAGGCTCTCTACATGTGTAACTGAGAAAGTGTTTATCATAGTTTTTCGTCCGTCTATATAACATGTTTGCACTTTTTATGTATGCTTCAAATGCACAGTAATTAAATGTCATTTCCCCCAGTGACATTCCCCTACATCATTTCTATGTATTGCTTAGTTTTAACCTCTTTAACACGTACATCCTCTTGAATTATTCCATCTGCATGGGTGCAAAGTAAGCAACAGATTAAACCTGAGCTGATAACTCAAAATGTCGGCATAGTTGAGTCAACAAGGGACCTTTATGGGAAGGGAAAGGGCTGAAGGAAAATGCCATTACTCTCCAGATAATTTAAACATGTGTTGGCATTTATCTTGGTGGTCCATGTCCGAACACTAATGACAAACTCTTGTTATTAGTGGACTGAATCAAAGCCAAAGGCATGCCCACCCAAAACTTTAATCCCTTAATGTTCCCCACTCTCTAATTTGGTATTACAAAAAAATATGCTCGAATCGTAGGTACAGTATTTCTTCAAAGTAGTATAAATAGAGAATAATAAAACACATATTTGACATGGTTTGGTGTTTTATTTAACGTCTCTCTCTTTCTGTCCTTCCATCATCGTCTTTCACCACCAACTTTGTTTTCGTGGGAAGATTAAATATTTCTGCTTGAGAACACCCGTTAAACTATGAAATGACTGCTGTCACAGACACACAGAACCTCCATCTGCACGCGCGCGCATGCACGCACGCACACACACACACACATCACGCTCCCCTGATTTTGGATGGATAGATGGTTGGGAAAGGGGGGGCAGAAATATATAATCTCCTGAAAAGAATGAGGCCCTCTGGGATTTTGTCAAAGTGGCCCCTCTCTGCACCAGGAATGGAAGAGAGTGGGGAGGGAGTGCTGGTGGTGTTCTTGGGAAGTGGGGGGGGACTAAAACATGGCCACTCCACACTGTAACCTGAGCCAGAAGGGGGCCAATCTGTCAAATAATTAGCTGTTGCCCAGTACAAAGGTTTTATTTGCAGGAATTTCATCGAGGCAGGATTGAATAATATGTCTGTGTATTGTGCGGGGTCATGGGAACATCATCTCTTACTGGTGGGCCATAAAAGACGGCTAAATGATAATGAGAAAAGGCTCTGGTAATTCAATTCCTCAAGCGTTGGTTTCCATCTTTTTCTCCCCCACCCCACCCCACCCCTCCTCTCTTCTTTTCTCTGTCTTTCTGTCCTTATTCTCTGCAGGGCTAATTGCGGAACTTCATGTTGATGTTGAAGAGGCTTTATTCACTGCGCGTGAAAACACACACAGTGTGTTTTAGCTTCACAGAAAGAAGACGTTTTCAGATTATTTATTTTCCCTCTTAATATTTTTTATTTTGTATAGAATTCATGAAAGTCTAAATATACAGTATTTGCCTCTCCAAGATCTGATGGTTTATTGTGCAATCTCAATACAAGCAGGCAATGGAAAATAATAAATGAATGGGCACAAATTACATAATAATGACTAGGTATACACAGAAAACACATACATGACCGAACCTACCAGAGGATAGATTTAAATGCATTTGATATTTTGCTGGTATATTGATTGCTAAAACACAAATGAATAGATAATCAGTGGGATATGCTTCCCACTCCCAAACCCACTGGCCCAGTTGTCTTTTTGTACACTGACCTCTGACATCTGAGAGCAGCCAACCAGGAAGTGGATAGTGTTAAAAGGGATTGATTGGTTTGTGGTCTATAGATGATTGTTTATATCATTCCATACCGGAGGTTTGACCTTTGACGACCCTTCTGTGGACCAATCCGCAGAGAGCCATGACCTGCATCCATTTTCAACAGCGTTAATTAGCTTTGACGGGTCTGGGTTTGCATTGGGGCTGTAAAATGAAGCCCTGCAGTGCCCTGATTGAAGAAAGACCCGGCTACTCCACTTTGGGCCTACCATTTCCTCCCGCCAAATGTCAAACACATTAAACTTAATGTACCAGCAAATCTTACTCAATTATTTGTATGTTGTTGAGGTGTGTGCATGCGTGTGTTTATGTCCCCGTGTGGTGCTGCTAAATGGCGTTCATATGTCAGTGTATGTTCAGCTGTCTGAACACACTCAAGCATGCTGGTGTTTACATGTAAGCAGGGAGCGACAGAGTAGGAGACAGAGAGTTTGCTGTTTCACTGGCACGTCCATGTGGGATGAGGTTACACATCCTGCAACGCGCTGCAGAGTGATGAGGAAACTTGCTTTTAAGTAAAATAATTGGATTATTGCATCCTGTGATCTGGCTAATTGTAATGAAAGCAAGCTTACAATTTTCCAATTATAATTCTATGTCGATTCTGTTCCTCTCTAATAAAGAGGAGCACTGATGCAAAACAAAATGCCAGGACTCCATTTCCTGCTTGTGCCTTAGAGCTATTCAGAGATGAGGGATGTACACACCCTCCAAATATCAGCCCCAGTACCCCACATAAAACATCTGACTGCAGAATGAAAGCAATAATAATGTGAGGAAGTGTTTCCATGAATCATGTGTGTGTGTGTGTGTGCGTGTGTGTGTGTGTGTGTGTGTGTGTGTGTNATATATATATATACACACACACGATGTAGAATTATTAATTCTACAGAATTATTAATTCTACATCAACAAAGTATGTAGTGCAAAATTATTTGATTATTATTATAAACAATTATAAATAATTAGATTATTTAATGTGACTTAAGCTCCACGATGCCCTAACTGACACAAGTCACTCACTGTGCCTCTGACAAATCATTGTATAAAATCTCCTCCCCTCACAGTATTCGCCCCTCTCTCCCTGCTCCTCCACCACACGGACAAGCACACTTGTGCCTCTCAGTATCAGTCACTCATACGTCTCTCCACCCTGCCTGTCAGTCTCCTACTAAATTCCCTGGATCACAGTACATCTGACAGTATTTCATCTCGGATTTGAGGATAAGTGAGAGGATTTCAGTTCAAGCTGGGAGCTTAGCATGAAAATGCCGCTCAGCGTGAAAAGCTAGGAGTTTACACGATGTGGGAGCCCTCCACTCCCCGGCCCCCCTTTTTTTCCCCTCCTATATTATTCCCTCTCTCTCTCTCCCTTGCTCTCTGTTGTTGATTTAGCTGTGAGTGGCTGCCTGACACAACATTGGGTAACTCCTCAAGGAGCTAAATACAGCTAACCCTGTTGCATAGTTATTCTATCACTGGACTCCGAGGGGAAAAGAAAAAGGATGTATTTTAATTAAGCAAAACCCAGGGGCTTCAGTATTACTATGGCCACACTGGGGTGGAGACGGTGAGATGAAGAAAAGAAAGAATAGTGTGGCAGGAAAAAACTGTAAGGTGTATATGTCAAAATCTGGGGGTGGGAGTGTGTTCTTACATCATGAGCTTTGATTTGACACATTTAAAACTTATAATATTAGCATTAACAGCATCTTCACTGTTTAGCCCACTAATTTTTATCTAAAAATGAACAATAGAATCAAAAAGAAAAACATTTATAGCTGGATTAGAAAATGATTTAGCCACAAACCATTACATTTTTGTGATCCAGTATATTTTTTCTTTTTATATATGTGAATGCTCTTCAACTGTTTCTGCACCAGATTAGCGTTAGCGCTTGGAATTTTGGGATACGTTCAAACTCAAATATAAAACAATTCCGCTAATTTCCTGCTGAAAAAAATCAGCCAGACGACACACAATTTAAAACGCATTTTCAAAGATGATGTTGCTAGTTGTCTCGCTTATAATGTCATTTAAATATAATTACAGTAATTACACTAATGCCTTCAAATTTCTGTGAAATGATCTAGTTAGCATAGGAGGGCTGTTCATGAACCAACTTGTGTGTTTACTCCTGTGTGTGTGTGTGTGTGTGTGTGTGTGTGTGTGTGTGTGTGTGTGTGTGTGTGTGTGTGTGTGTGTGTGTGTGTCAGATTTTTGCTGCAGCATACATGTCTAACAGACTCTAATAATAGATGAAGGGAGAGCGCGGACCCCCTCCACCCCAACACGCACAAACACACATATTCTGCAGCCTAGGTTAACCCTGGAAATAAAGAAATAAAGGCAATACATAGAGAACCTGAGGAGAATCTTGAATGTCAGTTGCTGGTAGGAAAGATGGATTGCCTGAATTCTCCACCAATCACCAAACAACACATTGGCTGCAGCATTGATTGATGAAGTATTTAAGTCGTCAATCTCACATCACCTGCTTTTCTTTTCTCTCTTTCAGCCAAACGGCTTCAGAAAAGCTATGCTGTGTCTGCAGATCGGATCAACCCTGACCAACGGGAAGCGTCAAGGGTTTCTCAGTTTGTCTGAATTACAGAAACAAAAATTTTAAAAAAGGACTGGCGGAGAGGCCAAAATTTGGACAAACTTAATAGGTGGCAAGTTTGTGCTGCACATACTGTATGTTGTGACCTATCCTCCACACAGTCACAAAGGGAGAGGTGAGAAGTACCACTCCACATACTGAAGCAGTCCTCTTCTAAACTGCAACCCATGCAAGCTCCAGTCACAGTACTGTGGAACAGGCTGTAGTGTATATAACTCAGTCCAATATTATTGATTACAAATCACGATTAACAATAATAATATTGATAAAAATGGAACATTAGCCCTCACCTCTGACCTTATTTGCAGACCTCTTTGTACTCTATGATGTATTGAATATCATAATCATGCTTGAGTACACTCTGCTTTTAAAAAGAAAGAAAAAAAGGCGAGGGAGGGGTGGTCAGTGGGGCCACACTTATGAGCAAAGACAACACTTCACACCTGCAGATATTGTGTTGACAGTAGATCGGAGAGCAAATACAGAACCAATGTTTTCTTGGAGTTAGCTCGAAGAGGCCATTGATCCCCCAGTTAACCTATTCTCCTGCATCGGTTCAGCAGCAAACCCTGGGAGGAAAGCGTGCCCCCTCCCCACCTATCACCACCATCACACCACCACCACCACTCCACCTGGGCCATTGTTTCCCTTCCCTAATATGATACCCCCTGAAGGTTCTCCACAGACCTCATTTCTAATCAATGCATGTGGTTGGTGGGATCATCCTGTCTCTGCAAATTAATGACTTCACTTTTTTCTGTGGTTTCATTCCATCGATTTGTTTTATTAGCCCATTGATCTCCAAGCACCACCTCCCCACCTAACCCAGCCCCAACCCTCTGCTTCTTCTTTACTATCAATATGAGAGCTGATGGCATCAATTCTGAAAAAAAAGTGCTTCCTTCATCAACTGATGTTTCTGAAAAAGAAATATGTAGATTTGTGTTTTTTGTGACTGTAAAATTATTTATTGACTTTTCTGTAAGAAATGCAACATTTTTTTTTATTTTACTATGTTCTCTGTGAGCCAAAAACACGTGAATCTCCAGGTTAAACTAATCTAGTTTCATTAGTTTAATACAACTGTCATGGTCTAAATCACTCAGACATTTATCTGGTCAGGGCTCGCTGGTCTTATTAACAGCCATATCTAACTCTCTCCTCTATAATTCCCTTTGAGATCCGAACAAAAGGATAGGAAGTGCTTTACTCTGACAAGTCAGACTTCACTTCACAGGAGGAATTACAGCTTTTCATTTTCTGTCACTGGAGCGTTTTAGTGAGGTGCCCCACTACCATAACGATGTTCTTTCTCTCTTGTTTTATGACTCGAACCGTGCACAAAGAGTTGATTCACAGTAATCACTTATGAAAACACAAATGCCCATGTGTGTATGTAAGTGACAACCAAAAAAAGTACACATACTATATATTCAAACGCTGAAAGAAATATAGTCAGCGCCATTTGTGCCAGACACAAAGACTTACACCCTCAAGTGAAAGGAAAAACACACAAATTCCCCAAAGGGAAACAAAATTCAAATGTGTGGTCAGTCAAGTTAGCCGAGGTGTCCATTATTGCTTCTGTCGGAATCCATTAGGATAAACACAGTTTACATTCTCTGGACAACCACAGTTCCATGTTGTCCTCTCACATGTTGCAGCCATATTAATCCTGTCCTTCCCAAGCCATCAGATAGTGGCACATGCCATCTAAGGAGAAAAAAAAAAGCACAAGAAATGCTAAAGGCTGTACAGTTTTGGACTCCACTAATCCTAAAAGTATTTTATTTTGGCTCTGAAACTACATCAATATCTAGAGAACGTCAGTGTTCAAAGATGAGAGAGCGACTATCAAGTACCCAACTCCCTCGACCAAACGCATGTTTATCCAGCTTGTGGGAATTCCTGTTCCACAGAATGGATCTGGAGTCGTCATGACTGGCCATGTTCCCATCCCACCATGGCTGGCTCTTTCATGAAAATCACATCCCACACAGATGACTGCCCACTTTTCCGCTCCTTATAGATATTGTCCTGGTGAGCTGGCAGCAGGAGATATTGCTAGTGTGTTTACACATGAAAAGAGCACGGAAATGACCCCTAAATAAACACATTCACATCTACACATGCAGGTATCCCAAGCAAATTTATGTGACCGACCAGACTGTAATAACTATTCCTGCACGTTGACCAACGAGACTACCAGTCCGCAAATGTCTCTGCTGATTTCAGCTTAAACATTCTTTTATGGATTTATGATTCCCAGCCTCATGTAATTCTTTAGCTCCACCCTATTTTAGTCAGCAATTCAAAATTTCTCTTTTGCAAAAGCTGATCAAAATTGCACTCTCTTTCGCACTACTGCAGTCTAGACTGCGACCTGCACAGAGGAAAAACTGCCAACATGATAGATACACTGTATACACAAAGCATTTACATATGTTTGTCTTAACACACCTTCATGAGCTTTATGTTATCTTTATAATATTACCTTTACACTAGGCCTGAGAGTCAGATCATAAAGAATTATCCCAGCAAACAGGTAGGTAAGTTTAGATAGGGTTAGCTGCTACTACATCCCTACATCCCTTGTCTTTACGTCTTTACATAAATCCTTTCAGGGCTTCTGGCAGCAGTTTCCTGCTCTTTCATCTGGCTCCCTTGTGGTAGGACTATTAGCCCAGCCTGTTTACCTGCAAGTGTTTGGAAGGCAGCTGGCTTTGGACGCTCAGTGCCTGCACAGGGCCAGGGGCTGCTGGGACCTGGGAACGCTGGCACCAAATACCGATGGGTAATTAGACCTTCATTCGAGAGCGAATGTGGCAAGCATTAGACACAAGGCTCTTTCCGGTTCAATTCGTATCTCCATCCTGCCCTCCTTCGCCTTCTAACAACCATGTGCCATCCTTTTTTTTTCTTTCTTTTTCCGGTCTTAAACAATCCATAATGTCAGGCCAGTATCTTAATCTAGAGGAGAAAATAGATTAGAGGGCAACAAGTTTGGGGGAACTGGGTAAATACAAATATTTGTTTTTAAACACATATCTAAGACAATCATTTTGAAAACAAAGGGACATTCAGGACACTGGCAAAATTCAAAGCAACAGTCTAACATCACTTGACCTCTGAGTATGAATTGCTTGAATACCACAAATGTTTTAATTACATGGGAAATCTATTATAAATTTGATGTCTTAAGCTTTTCCTTTAATCACCACAGACTCAGGAACGCTTTTTACTCATGCTATCAATCCATTTCTTTGTGGCTTTGTTTTGTGGCACTTAACTGTTTCCTCACTTGTGAGAAACATGACAGCAGTTGTTTCTCATGTGAGAGGAAAACTATTGAGAGGCCCCTTCTAGTTTTGCGGTGAAAGGTGACATAACCCATAATTCCACTCAAACCACAGTGTTCTTTTATCAGATGTTCCTCTCTGATACTATGACGGTGGTTCACATGATACTGACCACTCGCAAATGACAAATCAGTGAAGTGCAGAAAATGCACAGAGCATGTGCTCAAATCATTAAGTAGGGCATTAGAAAAATAATCGACTTTAAGGTAAAGTATATAGATAAAGTATGGAAATTTTAACAAGTTGCACAACCTCTTCTTTTTATTTAGCAAGGTTTAATTGTCTAACCGGTTTAGCTAATGTAGTTTGTGAGTGTTGGTTATTAGCCTACTCAGTGTAAAAGGCAGTAGTTAGGTTGTTACATTAGATTTACAAGTATAAACACTGTTATGCCTAGATACTTAAACAGCTAGCTGTTGATCAGAGCTCATCCAAAGGATGCGGCACTCAATTTGGCTGCAGGTTATTTAGAGGGCACTGGCGAGATACTCCTCAATAATTTGGAGTGAACAGAGCAAACAGTAGAATAATTGCTTACACCTGCCTCTAAACAAAAAAAGTTAATATTATACTAGTTTTCGCAAATAGAGCGCATCTGAGTATGTATGAGAATTGGAAAAAAAAAAAACCTGTTCATTTTATAGGATAACTGATTTAGTCTACAAAATGCTAGCAATCTGCTCACATGCTGATTGTTAGGTTAAAGATTCACAACAGGATAGCCTCCCTCAATAGTGTCCATTTCCAAAAGACAACTACCACAGATGTTAGAAGCATAGTTATATTAAGCAGTACCTTACATATGCTTAAATGAAGCAGCTGGTTGTGATGACTGTAAGCAAACACAAGCATGGGGCTACTAATAGCAATTCTCTGCTTCTCATTTCATGTTCAGAATGGAAAATGACAAACTGGCTACCAAGAGTTAAAATGGTAAGCAGTTATTTTATGCTTTTACTTAAAATTTCCAAGGAAACCACTACCTAAGCTACTTTTGGTTTTACATTTGACTCACGCTATGCCAGTGGAGATAATGCTCGGTCACTGCTATTGCAATATAATGCTGCTGCTGGCACTTTGTTTCAATAGACTCAAACTTTGAATCAGGTAATGTGTCATCTATGACAGTAGGTCACTGGAAAAGAAGAATGGAAAACACACTTCATTTACTTGCACTTATAAATGCTACTGCCTCCAATTATCAATAAAATGTTTGCTTTTCTACATCATCACAAATATAATTATGGAAAGTTGTCTTCAAATATCGTGATTTTGAGATTATATCATCTACCCCTAATTACAAGAGAACAAGCTCCATCCATTTATATCTCATATGTCCAATAACTTATGAGATTGGTCCTAGCACAGAACCCTGTGGAACTCCATAATTAACCTTAGTGTGTGAAGAAGACTCCCCATTTACATGAACAAATTGGAGTCTATTAGATAAATATGATTCAAACCACTGCAGCGCAGTACCTTTAATACCTATAGTATGCTCTAATCTCTGTAATAAAATGTTATGGTCAACAGTATCAAGAGCTGCACTGAGGTCCAACAGGACAAGAACAGAGATGAGTCCACTGTCAGAGGCTGTAAGAAGATCATTTGTAACCTTCACTAATGCTGTTTCTGTACTG
>JASGAU010409570.1:0-23856 GCA_030220045.1 Australoheros facetus | reverse complement strand
AACTCTGTACAGCAGACAGAGAGGAGACTGCATAGCAGAGAAACAACAAATCACATACTGATGAGATACTGGAAAAGAATGTGTGTTTGGTCTGATGTTTGTGTCGACAGGACCCAGATGAGGTCGTTAACAGGCGACAGTGAAGGACACAGAAGAAGGAACTGATAAGCCTGCGACCAGCTTGCATATTTTAATAACTGTGTAACTGTAGCTAAGTGTATAAAAGTTGAACCCAGATAGATACCATTGTCAGACTTGTGTGAAGCTGCACTGACTTCATCGGGCAGCTCCGACAACTCTGAACCAGATCGATCTGTAAACTGTGTTGAAAAATGGCTTTATTAAATTGAATATTTGGACTCCTTATTCCAGTTTCAGTCTGTTTGTTTTTCATTCCTGTTTTGATTAAACGAACATGCAAGAAAGTTAAAAGGCTGAAATACACAGACACACACACAGCCTTTAAAATAATATAATTATTATTATTTATATTCCTTCAAAGGGAAACAGTGACAAAACACTGAAGTGTGTAAATCTGACATTTTCAGTTCAAATCTCCGTTAGTATGTACAGAGGAGGTCAGGAGAAGTACAACAGTGAGTGTCTTCAGCCATCTGTAAAACATGTTGGAGGCTCTGTCATAGTTTGGAGCGCCATTTCAGCCTGGGATGTTCAGGAGATCTTGTCAAAATTGATTGAATTATGAATGCAGAAAAGTACCATAAGATTTTGATCCATTGTCTGACTGACAATGACTTAATGCTGCACTGTGATCCTGGTGACACTAAACACTACCAGTGCACTAAAAGCATAACTGAATAGAAAAACACACAATGCAACACCACTGGTCATGGACTGACTGCACACTGAAGGGAATGGAAATCAAGCTACTGAATTACATTGTTTTCATTCCTCTGTCAAGGAGAGGTGAAGTGGAGGTGTGTGTTCAGTGTCATTTTCCCAGGCCTGTGGAGTGTGAACACTCACGTAAGCTTGACTGGTTCACATGGAGTTAAGGAAATGAGATGGGTTAACTTACATGACAGAACTCAATGTATTTGCTTATTATTTTTTGACCATTTGGTAAACAAAATGAATTTTAAGCTTGAGGGATGAATTCAGTTCAGTTTTGTTTGTATAGTGCCAAATCACAACAATCACCTCAAGGCGCTTGAAGATTGAAGTAGACACAGACAAAAAAAAAAAAAAAAGAATCTATTACATTTTGGTCTGAGTCTGTACTGCTGTGTACAACACTGCCATGACTTTTAATGCTTGTAATCATGTTACTCATCCCCACAAGAGCCAAGTGTACAAGTGAACTGTATGTAAACTTTAGCCTTTAATCTTCAGGACTGGCTTTTGCTTCTACTTTTTCAGCTGTGCTCTGACCTCTAACAGTATCTCATGCTCTTTTCAGCTCTACAGGTGATTGGTGGAAACGTGACAGTGGTTCAAGGAGGTACCGCTATCTTACCGTGCCACGTCATTGATACCAATGAAGACCTGACTCAGATTACTTGGCAGAGGAGGACTAGAGGAAAACCTTACAATGACAATTTTTATACTATCGTACCCAGAAATGGACCATCATTTGTCAATGGACCTGATAATCGATTTAAATATATTGGGAGTTTTAATGACAAAAACGCTACACTCCAGTTATCCAATGTTACCCTGAAGGATGAAGGCATCTACATGTGCACCTTCACCTTGTTTCCCAGTGGAAATCAGAAGACTGAGATTCCTCTAAAAGTATTTGGTATAAAAAATTTTTTATTTAAAATATTCTGGGTGTTTATGTGTGAGACAGTTACCTTCACCATATTACTTGCATGTTGACTTATTTGTGTGTTGTAACTCTCCCAGTGCCTCCTTCCACAAGTGTGAAGGACAGTCTTCCCACTTTGGGTACAGAAGAAGTTTTATTTGCTACCTGCACGGCTGCTGGCTCGAGGCCTCCTGCAGAGGTGAGGTGGCTCACTGATGCTTTGGCAGAAAAAGTGAGGACGACAACAAACTCCACCCAGTACGACAACGGTACCACTACCACAGTCAGCTCTCTGTTCGGCGTACCTACAAGAGAGCTCAGTGGTCACCTGGTCCAGTGTGTCATCAGCGGTGACTCCCAGTCTACAGAAGTAACCCTGCCCTTCACCATACAGGTGTACTGTGGGTATCAGCTGCTCATGTAGTTCATGATTTGTCTTCTTTTGTGTCACTGTTGATTTAAGTATTTAAATTATTTAATCGAATATAAAAAATAACTCAGACAAACACACCCAGGTTAAACTCAGCTGCAAAGTGAAGCTACTGAATTGACATCAACAAAAATTACTCTTTACTGGTTATTCATTATTATTTGGCCATGTGACAAAAATTATTTTGTTAATGATAAACTACTTTTGTTTATAAAAGTAATGGCTGTACATTCAGTTTTTTTACGATACCCTGCATCAGTATTTTTAACAAAAACCCTCAAAATTTTGTGCAGACTTTCTACAACAGGTAACATTAAATGTTTAATTATGAGGTGTAATTAGGAGTTTGTTTGTTTGTTTTTTTCAGTATGGAACTGTGACATTTTCCCTGCTTTCATGACTTTGCCTCAATATTAGATTTCTGAAAGATAAGATGAGTAAAGCAAAGGTCAAAATAAAATGAAAATAGGCTGATACAAATGGCATTCACCCATTCATATGAATAGGTAAGTGTGTCCAAACATTTGGACTGGTACTGTATGTTCACTGTATAGACACTTTGTTAAAATAATGTGCATCACGTTTTTAGTTGTTTGTTGTAATGTAAGAATAAATTCAACAGTTTCTGCCTCAAAGAGCATTAGTGTGGGAATTATTCTGGAATTTTTGAGAGCAGCAACAAATAAGTGATGATTATTGAGGTCAGTATACCCAGAACTTGGAGATTTCGGCTGCCTCGAATGAGCTTCATTCACCTGAGCTCAGTTGTCAATAAGACTGAAACATAACATTCATTATTAATCATTTTTCAGCAGAGTGCAGATGTTCAGGTCAGAACTGACTGTCAACAGAGCAGCTAAGTAAACAGGGTAATGGTGGTGAAGTACCAATCAGTTATGATTTGAGTGACAAAACTTATCCTGCAGAGTAATGTTGCTGATCATGTGCATCTATTTAGCTGCTGATGGCCTACTATTTGTCACAAGACAACATGGTACATGTGACTAAAAAAGGAGCTGCTGTTCTGTTTCTGGTGGAATTCCCCTAAAATACCAGGAAGCTTAATCAGCCAGTTTCCCAGTCATGGATTAAGCATGGTCCTAGACTAAAAGGAAAAAGTCAATGAAGACCACAATAGGAAAAAATATTTAGTCCAGGATTAGACATGATCCCTGTACGGGAAACTGGGCCAATGTGTTTTGGGATTTTTTGTTTTAGTTGAACGCAAGTGAGCCAGTGACAACTATTCATATGTGTGAAAATATCACTCCTTGAAACTAAATGAAAAGTGACAGTTTGTCTGTCATGATATGAATTAAACACGTGAAATATTATTATTTCCTCACTGCAGGATTAACACCATTCTCTTTCTCTCTCTCTGTTTTTTTTTTTTTTTTTGCAGTCTCTCCCACAGACATGAACATTAAAATGATTTCAGAGGACTCATTTGAGTGCGTGACAGAAGCCAACCCAAAGGCAGAATTTACCTGGAGCAGGTAAAGATGTTTGAATAAATGTTGGATTTCAATACTCAAGTAACCGTGTTGAAAAAGCCCCAAAAGACAAAGAGAGACATTTGGTGCTATATACCACCTTATTAAAAACAGTTTTATTGGTCTTTTAAGTAAATTTCAGAAAATAAACTGCAGGCTTTGATATCAAATGAAGGCTCAGTGTGAATAATTTAGGAACATAAACTGCATTATGATCAGGAGGTCAGCCAATTAAAGAAGGCAGCATTTAAACTTTAACTGACAGCTGTTTCCAGACCTCATAGTTTAATCAATGTACCTGTGACAAATCACAAATTAAAAATTTGAATGTGTACTGAGTTTGTGAGGCTTTATTCTTTCAAACAAAGTTACTCAAATTTCATTGGCAGTGGGCCTCTCTGAGGGCCACTCTGTAGCAGAGTTGGGTATGGAGTCAACAGACTCCATCGTGTTTGCCTGATTCAAGTGTTTCAGAGACCGCCTTCTTAACTGTAGTTAATAATATACCAACAGGATGGAACCAGCTTATTTTTAGCTCCAATGAGCTCATGCTGTGGTGAGGCATCTGCCGTCTGCCCAGCCCTCCACAAATCACAACGGTCTCTACTCCTAGACTACTGGGCCGATTTTAGTGAAATAGTCACAGGATTATCAACTAATGGGTCTTCTCCCAAACTGATTGGATGCTGTAATAATTGAGGCATTGCCTATGTGTGTGTAAATACAAAAGAGAGGTTGCCAAACCATTACATTTGCTGCACAGTATGAGGCTTTTCTATTGATAAACTGTCCTTAGACAGTAAACATGTCTATTGCTGTGAACAGGGGTTAAGGAGCAACACTTTCAATTAATGTGTAATTACATGTGATAGAAAAACCTCTCAAAAAATTGTTTGGGGACAAATCTAGCAAACCTTCAAGCCTTTTATTTTCAGACTAACAACATATTCTACACATTCATTTATGTTGCAGTTATGGAAACTGAAATTAAGGTTAAACTGAGGAAGCCTCTTGGATAGGAGGGGAAAGTCTAAAAAAAAAAGTGAAAGTAGTCCAGTTGCTTTTTTTATTCAAGCGCTTGAGTCTGTTGTGGCCTGGATGACTGAGAATATTTCAGCAGTTTGAGCAGCTTCACGTTTCACTGTACTGCCTCTATAAAACGGTCACTACTGCAGCTCTTATAGAAAAGGAAAATGTAAGTAGAAATCTGATTGGTTTTTTTTTTACTTGAATGAACAGAGTCAGCGTGATATCCGAAACTCCTTTGGCTTTACTGTTGTCTTTGCTTTTTCACTCAGTGCATTTTATTCAGTCGGCCACATGTGGTGGTTTAATGCCGACACTCGTGATCTAGTTTCATTTGTTAGGCCTGTCAGCTGGTTAGTGTAGCAATAACATTACTGTCTTTAAAGAAATAGGTCAGGCGTTTCCCAGGTTAGACCTCCCATGTTACCTAAGCCTACCTTGGAATATGAGCAAGAACACCAAATGAGAGGCAATTGCAGAATAAGCTTTTTGGCTTTGGCAGAGAAGGTTTGGCATGTTTTTCATGGGCACAGCCTGCATATACTCAACTCTGCTGCTCAGCCCACAAATGCATTTTCCTTACAAATGTGGCTCCACTTAAGGGGAAGTTCATATGTTGATGTCTCTTGAAGCCAGTAGTTAACACAGTAAATTCTATTTTTATTAGTGATTTATTTTAGGTAATGATAACCTTACAGGTCTTTTTGGCATTTTTAAGTCCCAAGTATTTAATCCATTACATGGCTCTCATTGTATAAACTCACTGAATAACTGTTGTATTTATAGTTAGTCTCATCAATAGCATATTTTGTATTTTATTGCATAAAGACTTAGTATGGCTGTTTCAGATCTGATCAGTGTTGAAGCAGCGCCCCACAGTTTGAGAACCACTGGTATAGGTGCTGGAAAGCAATCACAATAGCTGTAGTATGTTTTTATGTTGTAGAATATTTGTTTGTTAAAACCACAAAGAGAAGGAGATCTCAAAGTCATTCGAGTCACACAAAAATGTCTGGATGATGTCTGCATTATGGACGTTTTCACCACAAAAATGGTGGGGAAAAAAATTATATAATTTTTATTAGTCCATCCAACCATAGATTGAAAGGTAAATCGACAGCTTTGCTCTCACTTCTCTCTTCACCACTATGAACCAGTGCAGCATCCGCATCACTGCATTCACAGCCCAAATCCATCTGTCAGTCTCCTAAGTGTCACAAGCTGCCAGATTCAGCAAATCTCATGTTGGCCAAATGGACTAGTTCTTATATAATACTTTTCTACTCTGTCTGAGCATTCAAAGCGCTTATACAACACGTTTACCTTTACCCCATTCACACAAGCACTTCCATGATTAACTAAGCTAAGTGCTTTAATTATCTAACATTCACACTCCAACGCTTGCATCGGAAAGCAACTTGGGGTTAAGTATCTTGCCCAAGGATACATTGGCATGCAGCCTGGAGCAGCCAGGAATTGAACCGCCGACCTTCCGATCAGTAGGTGACCTGCTCTAACACCCACCCCAAATCAGTCACTGTTCATCACCAGCCTCCAGAGGGGCATCGTCTTCACTGCCAGCCTTCTCACCATCTCTAAGCTCCTGCTTGGCCCTCAAATGGGGCCAGCCTCAGCGGCTGGTTTGCAGTCCTGCTCCGTCATTGCCAGCTGCCATTCAAGCTTCTGGAGGTGTCCCATCTCCTCCACCAATCCCAGCCTCCGTGGTCTCCCCACCACCTTTGTCAGTGGCCACCTGACAAGCTACGTGCTAAATATAAGCTTGGCTTCTTCATGTTCACTATTGACCATCCCTGAGACCTCTGGAGAAGCTCTTTCACCCTACTACCCGCTCAGGGTGAGCCCCTGAACTCCTCCTTTGCTTTGCTCTGCAGCTGGACAGACCTCCATAACTGCTGTCTCTATTACCTGGAATTTCAGGGTGTTTTTCAAGAATTCATTATTGTCATTGAAAGTCTGTCCTCAGGTCGCAGTGTTGCCCTTAAATAGTATATTAAAGAAGAATAAATATAAAGTAACAATAATATAAAAAGAAAAAAAAAATATATATATATATACACACACACACACATATACATACAGTGGTATGCAAAAGTTTGGGTACCCCTGATAATTTTCATGATTTTTCTTTATAAATAATTGGTTGTTCGGATCAGCAATTTCAGTTAAATATATCATATAGCAGACGAACACAGTGATATTTGAGAAGTAAAATGAAGTTTATAGGATTTACAGAAAGTGTGCAATAATTATTTAAACAAAATTAGGCAGGTGCATAAGTTTGGGCACCCTAGTCATTTTATTGATTTGAATACCTTTAGCACTAATTATTGGAACACAAAATTAGTTTTGTAAGCTCAGTGACCCTTGACCTACATACACAGACAAATCCAATTATGAGAAAGGGTTAAGGCGGCTAATTGCAAGTTTCAGTTTCCACTGTGAGGAACATAGTGAGGAAATGGAAGACCACAGGCACAGTTCTAGTTAAAGCCCGAAGTGGCAGGCCAAGAAAAATCTCAGCTAGGCAGAGGCGAAGGACATAACAAGGGGCGGTATGCATGGGGGGAAAAGAACACAGTATTCCAAGACAAACACTTGGTACCCACAGGGAGATTTGGTGGTGGTTCCATCATGCTGTGGGGCTGTGTGGCCAGTGCAGGTACTGGGAATCTTGTTAAAGTTGAGGGTCACATAGATTCCAGTCAATATCAACAGATTCTTGAGAACAATGTTCTCAAGAATCTGCTGTATCCTCAGCCTCCTGCCTGAGTATTGGGGGGAAAAGTATGTTTGCTGGGTGTGTGGGATCCTTCAGGATGCAGATGGCCTATTTCTTGCATCTGGCAGTGTAAATGTTCGTGGTGGATGAGAAGATGTCTCCAACAGTCCTCTGTGCAGCCTTTGCTACCCTTGGCAGAGCTTTCTTCTCATTAATACAGGAGCACAGGATGCTCTCCACCACACATCTGTAGAATTAGGTGCAGACTGAGCTTCTGAGTCCAGCATGAGGAAGTAGAGACACCGGTGTGCCTTCCTGACCAGACTGGTAGTGTTGTTGCCCCAGGTCAGGTCGTTACTCAGGTGTACACCCAAGTACCTGTAGCTGGGGACCACTTCCACCACAGATCCTCCAATGTGTAGGTGGTGTCTGACCTTTCTGAAGTCCACAATCATCTCTGCACCAACCCTCCAGGTGTTCCACCTCCTGCCTGTAGCTGGACTCATTGTTGTTAGCAATGCATGCAATCACTGCTGTGTCATCCGCAAACTTCACAATATGACAGTTGAGCACTCATGTTGATATTTTTGTTTGTTTGTTTTGGTTCTGATTATTTTCATGTTGAGCCTTGCTCATGTTTTTCCAGATCTGGCCAGTCTCTGCTGCCGTCTGCTGTCAAAGTTGAGGGTGCAAAGCTACAACTGCTGAGTCTGACCTCTGACCTAAATGGCCTCTATCAGTGTGAAGCATCTAACACATATGGAAGAAAACACACTGAGCTCTATGTGCATGTGGCACCAGGTGAGGTCAGCTTGGATTTAGCTGTGCAGTTTGTTAAAATCTTATGAATTTGTTTCTGATTTTTGGATTTGAGCTTTTGTGGATGTTGTGGTATTGTGCTGTTATTCTGTCTTCTGTGGACTTTCATCAAAGGATATAAATAGAAACTTGAACATGTAAACTAAGAGCAGTGACATGGACGCTCCCTGTGGATGTTTTATAATGATGTCAAAAGAAGAGATTAGAATTTCTTGGTGGGAAGCTATCTTAAAGAACTGGATGCTGTAATCTACAGTCTGTCAGCAAATGAATGGCTGCCTGATGCTCCACCCACTACAACTCATGATATTATTGAAGTTAATTTCACCAGTTAGGCGCTTTTCATGGTCATATCAAGTTTGTCTCGTTTACTTTTGTGCCTCTGAAGTTTCCAATTGGAGGAAGTTTTTTGAATGTGTTGGGTACAGATGTTGCATGTTGTTTCTATCTGAGTACTACTATATGAATCATCTAAACGTGAAATATAGAACTAAATGCAATCAAAGTGTGAGAGAACAATATATCATCTCATTCTCATTATATCCTTCATTGTTGTGTCCCTGTAGGATCATGTTCTGCTGCTTGGGCCTTATTTGGTGTTTTGCTTTCCCTGAATGTTGTTGGGACTGCAGCGTGGTACCTTTATAAATCTGGACGTTTTCAAAGGTACTTCGAACAACAACAGTGCATACACTTAACATGTAACATTATATGTAGCATTGCTGATATTAAAGCCTACACACATAATGCAATGTATGGAAATATTTGCAACAGCTGATAATCTGAAAAGTACAACATCCTCTTTAAAACACAGTGAATTCAGTCTCGTATACGGAGTCACTGATGTTTATATGTGATTTGACAATACTTGTATATAATTCAGTGTCAACCAAATACAGTAAACTTGATTTGTCAGTGTCTCACAGTACAGGTGGACAATGAGCTTATCTCACCCCAACGGAGCTGCATCTTAGCTGCTGAAGGCAAAAGTAAAGGCAGAACAAACTTAACTGAAGACAGCTGCAGGATCACAAAAACTCATTCTTTGGTGATGCCCAAGACTTCACTCACTGCCAGAAAAGGATTCGACAAATTTTTCAAATTAGACTGTGTTTTTATAGTTAGGATCATTTGCCCGGTTGCATTTCAGCTGCAGGTGATGCAGTATTTTTGCTCAAAGCCTTAAATTAAAAATAAGAGTCTGCACTTGAATTACACCTTGATGGTTTTATTTCAAATTTATTATGGTTGTGTACATAAGTAAAATTGTGTTACTGTCCAAAAATTGTGCATACTATGTCATTGTTTTCTATAGTTTGATGGGTTTGTGGCAGAGTGCCCCAAGAAATGAACAAGATGGTGACAGAGCAGAGCAGGAAGTACAAGAGGAAGAGGTCAGTAAGAGTTAATTTGATAATTAGTTCTCATCTGTTTCCCTCACAGTTAAATATCCATCCATTTTCTTCTGCTCATCCTTTTCAGGGTTGCGGGGCAGTTAAATATGTCCCTCAAAATATGTTGGTACTAACAACTTAAGTTAATGTAGAACTCTGATATGCATTTATAAGAGAGATATATTTAAGTTTTAGTTATGTACAAAACATTTGATTAACTCAGCCCTTCTTGAAAGAACTGAGCGTATCCTTTGAATTGTCTGCTCAGCAATCTCTCTGACAGCTGTGGAAGCAAAAGATGGACATTTGGACTGAAGGCTCCACCAACAGTCAGCTGGTAAATAAACAGATGAAGAAGAGATGGAGATACTTGGTATCCATTTCCCTGCCCTTGCCTGTCACTGCGACAGCATGTAAGATGAGGTTTTAACTGTCCCTTCTTTTTTTTCATCACGAACAATTTGATCAGGTACTTGAGATCTGTGCTTGTGTTTTCCACCAACAGTTTTGAACTGCTTTAAAAAGCAGTTCAAAACTGTTGTATTAATGTGGTTACTGTAAATTCAGCTTTTACATTTTGCCCTGTATTGCTCATTATGCCTTTTGACAGGTAATAGGTTTGTTTGTGAAGGAAGACACCTGAAACACTTTAATTAAAAAAGTAAGACATTTAATATATTAAAGAATCAGAAAAATCACACATGCATGTGGGAACTCAGAGGATGAGACAGGCCTCTGTGTGTGCTCTCTCTCTCCCTCTGAGCCCATGTTCCTGATTAACCATAATGTCTTTATACTGCCACTTATCTAAACACAAACAGCCTCTGGGGCCTTCGTCATTCGGTCTTGTCCAAGCTGGTTTTTCATTACCCTGATTTCTCTCATCAGCAGTGGAGTCAGCACATCTTCTCTCCTGATGTTTCAATTTAATCAGTACAGAGCAATCTTGTCCAGATTAATGACAGAACATGGTGATGTTTTAATTGTACGTTCTGTGGCTGAACCTCATGCTAAGATGCACTGAGAAGTTAGTCAGCACTTTCTATCTGTTGCTCTCTGTCTAATGTATTCAATTGTTTATTATTTGGTTGATCTACTGCTTATTAATTAACTTGCTGGAATTTAATTTGAAACATTTGTCCTTTATTCATTGAGTAAAATATAATCCCTAACACTAGCACCATGACAGTATACAGCTGCAGCTGGTCTGGCTGCCTGATTGAAGCTTTGGTTGATGATGTGAATATGACAGTTTTTCTGTGATTGTTCTTTATTCTGCCTGATAACATGAACTGTGAAGCTACAATGGACCACAGTGCTTCTATATGAAACAGGTGTATTACCAGTGCACCACATAAGCCCACACAGACAGCAGCTTTAATACATCACTGAGACAGCACAAACATTCACACCACACAATCCCCCTGAAATTTCTACTGAGCAGCCCAGGGTGCACATACTCACTCCGTAATCTCAGGCAGTAAGGTTCCCACATGGTACATAATATAATAATAATATATGAGACACAATGAAAAAAAAATTGCTGCTTTCTGTTTGATTTATTTAATCATTTTTTTGACTGTAAGAAAAATCATAGATCTTTATTCTGCTAATATTTTTTTTTTCATTTAACTGCTTGTAAAATAAATAAATAAATAAGCTAAAGTATTTTCCAGGAGAGTGTAGTTAGGAGGTTCAGGTTTCTCTGATCAGTCATTAGATGAGTGTGCTGGTCAGCTATGGAGCCAGAATAATGCCAACTGATTTTGATGCCAAAAAATGACACTGAAAGATAAAACCTGAAACAGAAAAAGAAAAAGAATCCTAATATACAAACAAAATTCATTGCCTTAAATAAAGAAATTTGTTTCCACTAACTGATTTCTTTATGTTGCTGGGGTTTTTCTTTTTTGTATCCTGCAGACGCTACTATAAGCTGTACAGGTTTTTCTTTGTTGTTTCTTGTTATAAATTGGAGATGGACTGGTTTAAAGAAGATGACTTTTAGCTAGTTTACCCAGCAAACAGTAACTTCAGGGGAAGTTTATGGACTTTGCTTTGTGCACTGGTGTGCAGTCATGTTGGGACAAGAAGGGGCCATCCCCAAACTGTTCCCACAAGGTTGGGAGAATCAAATTGTCCAAAATGTCTTGGTGTGCTGAAGCGTTAAGAGTTCCTTTAACTGGAACTAAGGGGTCAAGCCCTGAAAAGCAACCCCACCAACTTCACCAAACTTTATACTTGGCACAATGCAGTCAGACAAGCACCGCTGCCATATGTAGAAACATGATTTATCACTCCAGAGAACACGTCTTCACAGCTCTAGAGTCCAGTGGTGGTGTGATTTACATCTCTGCATCCAATGCTTTGCATTGTGCTTGGTGATGTCAGACTTAGATGCAGCTGCTTAGCCATGGTCACCCATTCCATGGCTCTCTACACACTGTTCTTGAGTTAATCTGAAGGCCGCATGAAGTTTGGACGTCTGTAGTGATTGACTCTGTAGAAATTTGTGCACTATGCACCGTGATTATCTTCATTCCTGTGACCTGAAATCACTTTTAAAATATAGTTTTTAAAATGATAAAAGTAATGAATATAGCTTTTAATACTATAAAAATAAATACAAGACCACACAATACACTTAGTAAAACAAGAAATTCTAAGTCACGCAAATGCAATACCACTGTCTTAATTTCTAATATTTTTTTGACCTGGTCCAGACCTTTAAATTCATCCATTCAACTGATTTGAAACATGGATGGGTCTAATGAGTGTGCCGACTAACACCATCGTCCAGCTTTTATCAAATGTCGTTGAGTTGTGAGATAACAGGGATATTTTAAGCACTTATTTGTTTATGGCATAAAGGCAAAATAGGGCGAATAGCAAATAGGTAAACAACTTTACATAATGTCACTGTTATGGAAATTGTATCACTATCACACAAGAGATAGGAACAGACTGTAACTGATAGTTCTGTCAAATACTAGCTTACTTATTTCTGCAAAGTTTATGATGCCGGTAGGTTTTGTTGAGACTGTCTGAAATTTGATAATAGTGAACTGCTCAAAATTAAGGGAACACTCAATTATCAGTTAAACTTCAGGGATGTCAGTCTGTCCAGTTAGAAAGGACAAACCATTGGAATCCATTTCACCTGCTTTGGTACAAATGAAAGAAACAGAAACATTGGAGGGGCTACACAACCCTCCATGAACTAATACCTTATCGAGGTGGAGGCGTTTGTGTGCCCTAGTGATCCCAGGAGCTATGTTATCAGGGGAGTTTGCCTCTGGTAGGGTCTCAGGCAAATTGCTCATAGGCTCATAGGCCAGACCAAGAGGGATTCAAAAGACCTCTATGATGAAAAATGCAAAAATGGACCAAATTATCTTGTCCAGATCTCAGTTACCGCAGCCCCAGCCTGGAGCCATGCCCAGGGGGAGGGGCTTGGAATGGCTTAACCTACAGTAAAAAAGCCACATGTGCAAGTACTCCAGTGGATTCACAACCTGCTGGAGGGGTCATAGAGGTCCAGTGCAGTGTGGATCAGATGCCGGTCAAAGGTGAAGGCCTTGGTGGACCGATCCCATGTTGCTGAAATTGGTTTGTGTTATACTGTGATGATCGAGTGTTTCCTTGATTTTTTTTTTTTTTTTTTGAGCAGTGTACCTTGTGAGATGGAAATGTTTTCTAAAGTGTCCACTCTGGCAAAATAGGTTTTATTGAGTATTCTTAAATTCTACCACTGTAGCTGGAGAGCAGTGGCCAGTCTATACAGGCACATAGAGCCCAGAAATTGTGTTATTCCTAGTGCACTGCAAATTAATGAACTTTAATTGTTTCATCAGTAGTTTTTTTCCACCAGATTTGTCATTGAGTCAAATTTTGCGTGGCAGATCAGAAAGTAGGTGTGCTTTGTTTGATCATGTTAATATTATGTCGGATTTAAGGAATATATTTAATGGCATTCCATGTTTTCATATATTCAGTCCATATTCTCAGAATGTAATCATGCTGCCCGCCTGCAGAGCCTTCATTGCCTTCATTGCTCACAAGCTTTTGTATTTTAATTGTGTATTTTTGAGCAGGGTAAATTTAGCTGAATCCCTCATAATCCTTATTAGCATTAGTTAAAAGTGTGCATTTTATTTTCAGATTTATTTTTATTAAAGTCTAGTCAGCATTAATACATAAATGGTCCTTTGTCTTTCTCTCATTTACACACACACACACACACTCACGGGACATTTGTTGTATAGACTTGTTCCATAACCTTAACCATCATAACTAAATGCATAATTCAAAACTTTAGCCCAGCCTAAACATGAATTTGGCCTTAAACCTAACAGCCAAGACATAAACTCATTCAGTTTTTTGGTGAGAAAGTGAGACCCAGTAACACATCCTTAACCTTTTATAGGACAAGTAGCTATTTTTGGTCATTTCCACACACTTTATATGAAGCATATGGTCATTTTAATGTTCTAAAAAGTGATGTTGTAATGAATCTGTTGAAATGTTCTAAAATACATCGTCCTTTCACCATATATGTGCTTTTATTTTTGTATTTTTTATATTAAAACTTCTTTATATTAAAACCTGGACTTTTTTTTTGCTCACTGAGGAACCAAATACAGAAACTTCACTGAACGTGATTTTTGACACGAAAATAAAATATTTTGAAAAATGTCACAAAAGTAATTAGGTCATATGTCCTCCAATAACACGGTAAGGTTGACTTTAGTGCCCTATAAAGGGTTAAAATACACATTAAAACTTTGGTTCTCAAACTGCATGGACCACCCCAGAGCACGGACCACAACAGGAAAAAACTCAGGTAAAAGTAAATAAAATGGATGTGTGTGTGTGTGTGTGTGTGTGTGTGTGTGTGTGTGTGTGTGTTGGGGGGGCTTTTTGTTTTGTTTTGTGGTGGAGACGGAGACACTTTAAGGGTCTGAGTCTGCAGAGTGCCACTGGGGAGGAAGCTAGGAACTGTGAGGATGGTTTAACTTTTCCTACCATAATTCAGTAAGTAGCTAAACTCTTGCTTTTTAAACAAGTCAAAATAAACTTCTGGCTCATTGAAATTTGAAAAAAAATAGAGCAATTTTATGGTGTTTTTTGATTTCCTGTTAGAAGGCCTTTGTAGATTACTGAGACCTACTGAAAATGAAAAAAAAAAAAGGAAATGTTTTGTTTAGTCTTGCTGGGATGCAAAGCCTCCAGTTTTAGCTGTTCTCCAGGCACTAAAAACCTGACTAACTGCTGTCATGTGGCAGTTAAGTCACATTAAAAGTAATTAAAGGTTTCTGTCCTTCTGTGTTGTGTGTAACTGCTGCATATTGAGCTGGAAGCTAAACTGCACTAAAGCTGAACACCTCAGGAGCTTCCAGACTCCCGGGACTCATGCAAAACCACTGAAGGGGCTTGAAAATGATGTGTAACTGCATGACACCAAGAAGACGTGTGGATCTTATTTTGTTCTTATCATTCTCAAAACTTTACTCATGTTTAATGTAAAAGTAACTTTGATTTGCATTTTCTGTTAGGGGCCTTGAGGATGATGCCAATCAGCATGACTGTTCTCTTCTTCCAAGACCTTTGCTGTGACCCCACCTGCTGTCTTCTCTCTTTCATACCTGAGAATGACAGCCGACTTTTGTGTTGAGCTTCTTTGTTAAATCAGTTAAATGTAGAGTCCACAAATAAAATCCACTGCACTTTGTCAAATTCCTCACAGTCCCCGAGCTCCACGTCAAATGTGTGCTCTGTTTGTACTCAGTCCTGGACTGTCAGTAAGTAACAAATATGGTGACCCATTCTGCCCTTTGATACAGACTCTGTTCATAATTTTTATGGACAGAATTTCTAGGTGTACTCAAGGGGTGGAAGGCATCCACCTTTGTGGCCTCATAATCTCACCTCTACTTTTTGTGGATGATGTGGTTCTGTTGGCTGCCTCAGGTGGTGGCCTCCAGCTTAGTCAAGTGTGAAATGGCAGGAATGAGAATCAGCATTTCCAAGTCTGAGGGCATGGTCCTCAGCCAGAAAAGGGTGGAGTACCCACTCTGGGTCAGGAGCGAGTTGCTGCCCCAAATGGAGGAGTTTAAGTATCTTGGGGTCTTACTCACGAGTAAGAGGAACGGGAGACTGAGACTCAGATTGGGTCGCAGCTACAGTGATATGGATGCTGGGCTCATCCGTTATGATGAAGAGCTGAGCATGAAAGCAAAGCTGACAATTTACCAGTCAATCTACATCCCTACCCTCACCTATGATCACAAGCTTTGGGTAGCCACAGAAAGAACGAGTGCTGGAGAGATGATATCTCTCAGCTGGTCTGGGAACACCTTGGTGTTCTGCTGGATAAGCTGGATGAGGTGGCTGGGGAGAGGGAGGTCTGGGCCTCTCTGCTTAAGCAATTGCCCCTTTGACCCAGCCCCAGATAAGAAGAAGAAAATAGGGTGGGTGGGTGCATGGATGGATGGATGGATGCACTTGCCCACAAACAACATTTTAAAACTTTTTCCCCCTTGAAGTTACAGCTCTACCACCAGTTTTGATGTTGCAAAATTCTCCCATAAATCTTTATTTAGAATCCTTTCAGAGTCCCATCTCTCTTTTTTTTATATCTCTCCGGCTGCCAGGAGCTAACTGAGCAGTGACCACTGATATCATAGTCTGCCCTGCACCAGTCCAACATAGTCAACCCCTGCAGTCCCGTCGCCAGATCTCAATCTCAAGGGGGGCTTATGAAATCGAACAGGGGGGCACCACTATTATTAGCTTGATTAGTGATCTGGCTTGGGTGGGCGGGCCAGGGCGGGCCCAAGCGTATCAGTGGGCGGGCACGGCCCCCTAGGGCCCGCCCATAGCGACGGGTCTGCACCCCTGTAAACTGTACCACAACACTGCAAACAACCTGGTTTAGCTTGCATTTACTGTCCCATATAACCTAACATAAATGGGCACTATTATATTTTAATTTGTTTCTAAATATAATTCATCAGGCCTACACATAGGTACTTTCAGCTGCTGCTTTATTTCCCAAAGGGGTACAAAACCAAATGGATTTACATAAACAGCATTAAAATCCACTCAGCCTACCAAACTGATTGTAGCCTGATACAGTTTTCTGCTTTTGGTTTTCTTTTTTTTAAAAATGGAAATCTAAAAGATGGTAAATAGATTTAACGTATTTTTGTCCCGTTTTGTTTAGTCCTGCCTCTTGTTTCATGCTTGTGAACCTTTGAATTGAACTTAAATGCTTTCCATTATTGATGTGACTGCTAAGTTTTATTCAAACATCATCCTCACAAGAAAGTAAAAAGGTAAAAGCTGGTTCTGTAAGATGAAGTACTGCAGTGCCAACATGCAGTGTTTTTAATGGCAGTAGGTGAGACTTGACTCCACTTACTCCCTTTGCAAGTGGTGTGTGTAGTTCTGTTTGAACAAGCCTAATGACAGTAAACAAACCACTTAATGAAAATGAAGAGGAGTTATGGAAGTGCAAAAGGAGAGAAGAGAAACAAGCAAGATGGTGGCGAGTGGATCAGAGAATGATGATAACAATTGAAGGGCTACTATAAAGACATTTCAATTAAACTTTTACTTGAACACCTCACTGAGTAAGCAGCATGTTCAGCTTTACAAATAAACCTCTATTGCCATTTTTGTATAGTTAATATTTATATATTTAATATCTAAAGTGTCTCCTGGAGATGTTCTGTAAATAGATGCTCTTCACCCCCGCCTCGTGTTGTGACCTGTATGAACTGGTGTCCTGGCAACCAAAGCTGACTATACATCTTATCATGAACATTATCATGAAGTGCTGATCTGGAAGCTGTGTGGCCATCACAGCATCCTGCTCATCTCTGCTGGCAGCCCCTCCCCTACCCACCCTAGTGCTCTCCAGGTTTTAAATGTGCTGCTGCTTTGCTGAGGTGTTTTTTTGGAACCTCGTAAGGTGTTCATAATGAACACAGTACGAGATGATTTTTTTGAACCTACCTATCCCAGTGTATCTCTTTCTGTTTTCCTGCTAAAGGTAGCGTCGGTAAAACGGCTGCATGACCTCAGACACCTGTCCCCCCGTTTGTGTTTGTCTTTGTTGTATTTCTTGGATGGGTGTTCTGTTAACTGTAATTTCCCCATTGTGGGACTAATAAAGGTATTCGTATTCGTATTTTAATAATATTTTTTGCACTTGAGCCGCACTCGTCTGCACAGACTGTCTTTTTTCGAGTTGGAGGCTGGGGACGGGAGTGAGGGGAGTGTTTGTGCTTTTTAATACGACTGATGTTCTTGTGTAAATCAGTTTTGACAACATTAAGTTTTTGCAAACTTGTTGATCTGCTGTCAGACTTTTTTTTCTCTCTCTTTTGAACAAGGTTTGAACGTGCAGCATAAATGTAGCATGAATGATTCACCAGCTTATGATTAAATGATCAGCAGATGGTGAGAATTTATTATCCTTTATGCCACAACTTATAGCCATAACAAAATGATAACTTGGGAAACTACCTGAGTAAGTTAGAGATAAGAGATTCATTATTGTTGGTTATATTATAGAAAATGTAAAGACTGATTAAGACAAACTGAGCAAGTTTTAAAGGATGCAGACAGTTACCATTTAGAAGCATTTAGTGTTGTGGTCCTCCATGTGTGCTCACTCAGTCTTTCTCTCCACTGTTAGTCTCTCTCTCTCTCTCTATCCTGTGTGTTTGTTTTTGTGTACTCCTGTTTCAGGGGCGGCTCATCTGCTGGACGTTTCATGTACAACATTCCTACTGTTATGTTACACGTTGGTTCTGAAGGAATTTAAAAATAATAATATATATAGCTGTGTGTGTGTGTTTGTTGCTGTTTAAGCCTTTCTATTTCTTGTGTGTTCGTTTAATCGAAACAGGAATGAAAAACAAACAGAAACAGGAATAAGGAGTCCAAATATTCAATTTAATAAAGCCATTTTCAGTTTTACAGATGAATCTGGGTCAGACTACATGCCAAGAGATGGCATGAAGTACTGGCGATTTCTAACTCAACTTACAGATATTTTATAATCAACATATCATTCTTGATGACATCATTTACAAAAACAGAGTGTACAAAACAGAGAAATTCAACAACAGGGTGACCTCGACGTCTCCATTTCCTATCATTGTTTAGTCTTCATCATTTGTACAGCCAGAATACAACAGGTCATGATGACATTAAACATTATAAGCTTCCGAATTTAAGCAGTTAAATTATTTCTAGACAAAGACAATATTCTCAGGAAAGTATGTATGTAAGATATATATCATATAATCCAACAATCCCCGTTTTGACCTTAGACATTTCTAAGGTCAACTTCACCAGCCTGACCTCGGGTGGTCCAGGACTGTATTGATGTTAAAAGCTACAAGAGGGTTCTTGTGAAAACTACTCTTATACTATTGTGTTTGTGAATTTAGCAAGAGTTAGACAGAGTTTAATAATGTCCCATTTATAATGGATGTACCTGCTTTCTATACTTTTCTTTATGGCCTGGAAGACAAAAAGAAAACAAGCATTAGTCGATCATGTGTCAATGTTGTTCAGTGAAGTGGATTAGCTTTTAAATTTAATCAATCCAAAATAAATTCTGCATAAAATTGGCCCACATGACAAACAGTAACATGAAGAGCTAGAGCCTATCCCAGCTGTCATAGGTCGAGCAGGGTACACCCTGAACAGGTTGCCAGCCTGTCGCAGGGCCAACACGGAGAGACAAACAATCTTTCACACTCACATTCACTCTCTCATTCACACCTATGGGCAATTTAGTGTAGCCAATTAACCTAACCCCAGTAAGCGCATGTCTTTGGACTGTGGGAGGAAACCGGAGTACCCGGAGGAAACCCACGCAAGCACGGGGAGAACATGCAAACTCCACACAGAGAGAGGGTGGTGGCGTTTTCAGTGAAATTAAAACTTCATGATCGCCGCTTACAATCAAAATCAGCATAAAGAATAGACACGCTATTTAACGGTTTCGAAGGATCCAAAACATTTCATTACCTCCTTGTAAACCCAACCAAGTTTTTGTTGTTGTTTTTTTTTTTTACGCTTCACTGAACGTAACCATGCGTGACGCCATCTACACATGGAGGAGAAACGGTCACGGTCACCCTTTCTACTCTTGAAAATAATTTGCGCACCTACTTCGCTATGTACGGTTCATTTCATGGTGCCTTTAGGTGCACCTCGTAACTTCAGCAATATACTCCAACAAACACCACTGGGTTAATTTGTCTTTGTTGGGTTAAACATATCTGTAATCACTTTTTGTTTTTTATATCGTTTAATTTTCTTAAATTATTTTTAAATTTTAATCTCATTCGTATCACCAAATTCCATGAGATGTTTTGTTTCACACATCAACAGGACCCTTTGTGATAGGTTTTGTGGTTTATAAAAACTAAAGGGAATTATAGAATATACAGTATAATGCTGTATAGGCATATTTATATATTTCTAAGAATATTATAACCAAGCTACTACCAGTGTATTGTGCCATATTCTTACTCAAAATGTCTTAATGAAAAAGACTAGTTTAAAATGGTTAATGGCACAATTTTGTAATTATTTGAGAAGAAATATGTATAATTATACCTACATACAATCATATTTAGGTACATGGTTATAACTGCATGAAAAAAATCAAACTGTTATCAACAATTAACCCAATATTCCTGTTCAAGTTGTCTTCAGGTGCCTCTGAGATCCTTTTTTAAGTTATATGGCTGCAGCATTTTGAACTTATTAACTTCTGAAAACCATATAATATCCTGTTCACTTCTGCAAAAATTGTAAATTGTTTTCTGCAAACACCTCCATATGCTCATTAAACATGTTATCGCCTCTAAGATCATTTTCAGTTTATATGAATATAGCATCAAAAGAATTTCCCATTCACGAATAATATAATATAATATTTTCAGTAATTAGATCAAATTTGAGCCTCTATTTTAAAGAATTTTGTTTCACAATCATTTGTTTTTATTCTCGTGTTTTCGTACACCCAAGTTAAGCACAATTAAAGTGACTAAACTGCCAAATAATTTGCAGTCCTTTATTATTTCCTTAATATCATATTAGATGGTTTCGTCCCAAACTGATTACAGATATTTTTATCCCAACAAAGGAGTGACAAACCGTATATAGAGATGTAGTTGCGCAAATTATTTTCAAGAGCAGCCGTCAGCGTTTGTCTCCAAAGCGTAAGATGGCGTAGCTGCTGCGGTGTGTGGATATTTGTTTCTCCTGGCAGCAGTAATGCCTGTTTTCACGGACAGTTCTGTTTATATGTTAATACCGCACCATTGTTCCGTGACAGCCGGCTGTTTGGTGTTGATATCTGCGCTCCTGCTGTCCAGGGAAGCTGACAGTATGTTGCCAATGTCGTTGCTCGTGGTGCTGATGTAACTACAGACCAAAGGGTTTAAAGCTGACGCCGTGTCCGGGAAACAGGTTCAGGATTAGTCATTACGCTTGCAAATGTTAGTCTGCTGTTATCAGACAATGGCAAGCTTACAACTGTTATTCCGCATTACCTGGATTATATCTATATTAAAAATATACAGAGATTAGTTAGCATAGTCTCACATTAGAGGAAGAGCCACAGCGTCCAGCATTTAGCAGCAGCTTATGTTAACTTCACACGACCCGCAACCTACGCATATTGCTCCATAACTGAGCATAACTACGTAGCAGCTGTTACTTCCCATGGTGTTGATGGCGTTAATAAACGTTGAAGGGTTCTAAGTTATTTTAAATTACAATTAGTGTTTTTAAAGAAACTGCAAGAAAGCTTTTGCTTTGCGTTCTGCTGGGAAAACATACATTTTCATCATGATCATGTCATGTTCATTTAATTATGGAAAGCCAAAACTGTGATCTCATGTATCTCATGCTTTTTTCAGCTCTCCGGGTGATTGGTGGAAACGTGACAGTGGTTCAAGGAGGTACCGCTATCTTACCGTGTCACGTCATTGATACCAGTGATGACCTGACTCAGATTACCTGGCAGAGGAGGACTAGAGAAAAACCTCACAATGACAATTTTTATACTATCGTACCCATAAATGGACCGTTGTTTGTCAATGGACATGATTATCGATTTAAATATATTGGGAATTTTAATGAGAAAAACGCCACGCTCCAGTTATCCAATGTTGCCCTGAAGGATGAAGGCATCTACACGTGCATCTTCACCTTGTTTCCCAGTGGAAATCAGAAGACTGAGATACCTCTAAAAGTATTTGGTATTAAAAAAAATTATTAATTTTTTTTTTTTTTTTTTTGTAATATTCTGGGTGTTTATGTGTGAGGCAGAGTTGTTTTCACCATATTACTTGCATGTTGACTTGTGTGTTGTAACTCTCCCAGTGCCTCCTTTCACAAGTGTGAAGGACAATCTTCCCACTTTGGGTACAGAAGAGGTTTTATTTGCTACCTGCACGGCTGCTGGCTCGCGGCCTCCTGCAGAGGTGAGGTGGCTCACTGGTACTTTGGCAGAAAAAGTGAGGGCGACAACAAACTCCACCCAGTACGACAACGGTACGACCACCACAGTCAGCTCTCTGTTTGGCGTACCTACGAGAGAGCTTAACGGTCACCTGGTCCAGTGTGTCATCAGCAGTGACTCCCTGTCTACAGAAGTAACCCTGCCCTTCACCATACAGGTGTACTGTAGGTATCAGCTGCTCATGTAGTTCATGATTTGTCTTCTTTTGTGTCACTGTTGATTTAAGTATTTAAATTATTTAATTGAATATTACAATATTCAACATCAGTGTTTTTAATAAAAACAGACAAAAATCCTCAAAACTTTTTACATACTTTCTACAACAGGTAACATTAAATGTTTGTGTTCTTTTTTTCCCCTCTATGAGATTGCAACATTTTCCCTGCCATCATGAGTTTGCCTCATGATGAGCCTCGGGGGTACAGGGTCGCCCAGTAAAGTCACTCTAGCCCCCTCAGCTGAATTCTACTGATGTACTTCAACTATAAGTTACATTAATTCCTACAATTTGCTAATGAAAAACTTAAACAGACATTTTGCCAAAATAGAAACATAAGAATAAATTCAGCAGTTTCTGCTGCAAAGAGCCTTAGTCTGGGAGTTATTCTGGACTTTTGAGAGCAGCAGAAAATAAATGATGATTATTGAGGTCAGTATAGCCACAATGTGGAGATTTCAGCTGCATCGAATGAGCTTTGTTCACCTGAGCTCAGGTGTCAACAAGAGTCAATTTAACATTCATTATTTAATCATTTTTCAGAGACCTGCAGATGTTCAGGTCAGAACTGACTGTCAGCAGCTAAAATCGAGGCAGCTGACATGTGTTGGCAATCCATGCGATGGTAAAGTAGAAGTACCAATCAGTTATGATTTGAGAGTTATTGGTGACTATTTATCTGTTTATGGATTACTACTTCCAGCATGACAAGACACCAAGTCAAAAAGTAAAAGCTGTTTCAAACTCATTATACAAAATAGTTCCTTGTGCTTCCCATCTTCCCAGTCATAAGATCCATGCCGTGCAGTTGAACATGATTTTAAATGAGCTTTTGACAACCTTGAATGTGTGAAAGGATCACTCCCTGAAGCTCTCTTCTCTCTCTGTGTCTGTGTTTTGCAGTCTCTCCCACAGACGTGAACATCAGAGTGATTTCAGAGCACTCATTTGAGTGTGTGACAGAAGCCAACCCAAATGCAAAATTTACCTGGAGCAGGTAAAGAAGAAACATTCATTTCAATGCTGAAGGCTGCTTTTTGTTTGTTTTAAGTAGGGGTGGGACTTTAACGCGTTAATTTCGATTAATTAATTACGGAGAAATTAACGAATTAAACATTTTAACGCATTTTAATCGCACTTTGCACCGTGGAACATTTCTCAGTGCACGAGTTCCAGGCATACTGATTATATCGACGCACAATGTCCAAATTCAGGTGCCGCATCCTTCGAAGGACCCGTCGCAGCCCACGACCGCAAAGGCCGGAAGTGAGCGGCTAGCCTTCATTACACCGTCGCCTGCCCTCACCCTCATGTCGCCTAGCAACCGTGAGTGAGAAGCACAGCTGTGGAAAAACAGCTGGTTAAACGGAGAACGAACTTTTGCTCCTTTTTGTGGTTTAATTTGAA